>JAQJVK010000332.1:0-102278 GCA_035578135.1 Flexamia atlantica
CGTACACGTAGGGTGATAGAATAGGACCAGAACTTCTGTATTATACCACCCAAGTTACCGTAAAAACTTAGGTTTTGGAAATATGGCTGATTAAAGTAGTCGCATTGAGATGTGCGGACAGAGATTTGTCGAATTTTGACACGAAATATAAAAAAATACGGAGGTGTGCCAACATGACGTACACATAGGATGATAGAATAGGTCCAGAACTTTAGTACTATACCACCCAAGTTACCTTAAAAACTTTGGTTTTGGAAATATGGCTGATTAAAGTAGTCGCATTGAGATGTGCGGACAGCGATTTGTCAAAGTATGACATGAAAAATAAAATAAATACGGAAGTGTGCCAACATGACGTACACATAGGATGATAGAATAGGTCCTGAAATTTAGTATTATACCACCCAAGTTACCTTAAAAACTCAGGTTTTGGAAATACGGATGATTAAAATAGTCGCTTTGGATGTGTGGACAGCGATCCACCTAAGTTTGACATAAAATATAAAATAAATACGGCAGTGTGTCAGCATGACGTACACGTAGGATGAAAGAATAGGACCAGAACTTTAGTACTATAATACCCAAGTTACCTTAAAAACTTAGGTTTTGGAAATATGGGTGATTAAATTAGTCGCTATGCGATGTGCGGACAACGATTTGTCTAAGTAGAACATGAAATATAATAATAAATACGGAAGTGTGCCAACATTACGTACATATAGGGTGATAGAGTAGGACCAGAACTTCTGTATTATACCACCCAAGTTACCGTAAAAACTTAGGTTTTGGAAATATGGCTGATTAAATTAGTCGCTATGCGATGTGCGGACAGAGATTTGTCGAAGTTTGACACGAAATATAAAAAAATACGGAGGTGTGCCAACATGACGTACACATAGGATGATAGAATAGGTCCAGAACTTTAGTACTATACCACCCAAGTTACCTTAAAAACTTAGGTTTTGGAAATACGGGTGATTAAATTAGTCGCTATGCGATGTGCGGACAACGATTTGTCAAAGTTTGACATGAAATATAAAAATAAATACGGAATTGTGGATACATGACGTACACATAGGGTGATAGAATGGGACCAGAACTTCTGTATTATACCACCCAAGTTACCGTAAAAACTTAGGTTTTGGAAATATGGGTGATTAAATTAGTCGCTATGCGATGTGCGGACAACGATTTGTCTAAGTTTGACATGAAATATAAAAATAAATACGGAATTGTGGATACATGACGTACACATAGGGTGATAGAATAGGACCAGAACTTTAGTACTATACCACCCAAGTTACCGTAAAAACTTAGGTTTTGGAAGTATGGGTGATTAAATTAGTCGCTATGCGATGTGCGGACAACGATTTGTCTAAGTTTGACATGAAATATAAAAATAAATACGGAGGTGTGCCAACATTACGTACACGGAGGGTGATAGAATAGGACCAGAACTTCTGTATTGTACCACCCAAGTTACCGTAAAAACTTAGGTTTTAGAAATATGGCTGATTAAAGTAGTCGCATTGAGATGTGCGGACGGAGATTTGTCGAAGTTTGACACGAAATATAAAAAAATACGGAGGTGTGCCAACATGACGTACACATAGGATGATAGAATAGGTCCAGAACTTTAGTACTATACCACCCAAGTTACCGTAAAAACTTAGGTTTTGGAAATACGGGTGATTAAAATAGTCGCTTTGGATGTGTGGACAGTGATCCACCTAAGTTTGTGATAAAATATAAAATAAATACGGCAGTGTGTCAGCATGACGTACACGTAGGGTGATGAAATAGGACCAGAACTTCTGTATTATACCACCCAAGTTACCGTAAAAACTTAGGTTTTGGAAATATGGCTGATTAAAGTAGTCGCATTGAGATGTGCGGACAGAGATTTGTCGAAGTTTGACACGAAATATAAAAAAAATACGGAGGTGTGCCAACATGACGTACACATAGGATGATAGAATAGGCCCAGAACTTTAGTACTATACCACCCAAGTTACCTTAAAAACTTAGGTTTTGGAAATACGGGTGATTAAATTAGTCGCTATGCGATGTGCGGACAACGATTTGTCTAAGTTTGACATGAAATATAAAAATAAATACGGAATTGTGGATACATGACGTACACATAGGGTGATAGAATAGGACCAGAACTTCTGTATTATACCACCCAATTTACCTTAAAATCTTAGGTTTTGGATATATGGGTGATTAAATTTGTCGCTATGCGATGTGCGGACAACGATTTGTCTAAGTATGACATGAAATATAATAATAAATACGGAGGTGTGCCAACATTACGTACACGTAGGGTGATAGAATATGACCAGAACTTCTGTATTATACCACCCAAGTTACCGTAAAAACTTAGGTTTTGGAAATATGGCTGATTAAAGTAGTCGCATTGAGATGTGCGGACAGAGATTTGTCGAAGTATGACATGAAAAATAAAATAAATACGGAAGTGTGCCAACATGACGTACACATAGGATGATAGAATAGGTCCTGAAATTTAGTATAATACCACCCAAGTTACCTTAAAAACTTAGGTTTTGGAAATATGGGTGATTAAATTAGTCGCTATGCGATGTGCGGAAAACGATTTGTCTAAGTTTGACATGAAATATAAAAATAAATACGGAATTGTGGATACATGACGTACACATAGGGTGATAGAATAGGACCAGAACTTTTGTATTATACCACCCAAGTTACCGTAAAAACTTAAGTTTTGTAAATATGGGTTATTAAATTAGTCGCTATGCGATGTGCGGACAACGATTTGTCTAAGTATGACATGAAATATAATAATAAATACGGAGGTGTGCCAACATTACGTACACGTAGGGTGATAGAATAGGACCAGAACTTCTGTATTATACCACCCAAGTTACCGTAAAAACTTAGGTTTTGGAAATATGGCTGATTAAAGTAGTCGCATTGAGATGTGCGGACAGAGATTTGTCGAAGTTTGACACGAAATATAAAAAAATACGGAGGTGTGCCAACATGACGTACACATAGGATGATAGAATAGGTCCAGAACTTTAGTACTATACCACCTAAGTTACCTTAAAAACTTAGGTTTTGGAAATATGGCTGATTAAAGTAGTCGCATTGAGATGTGCGGACAGCGATTTGTCAAAGTATGACATGAAAAATAAAATAAATACGGAGGTGTGCCAACATGACGTACACATAGGATGATAGAATAGGTCCTGAAATTTAGTATTATACCACCCAAGTTACCTTAAAAACTTAGGTTTTGGAAATACGGGTGATTAAAATAGTCGCTTTGGATGTGTGGACAGTGATCCACCTAAGTTTGACATAAAATAAAAAATAAATACGGCAGTGTGTCAGCATGACGTACACGTAGGATGAAAGAATAGGACCAGAACTTTAGTACTATAATACCCAAGTTACCTTAAAAACTTAGGTTTTGGAAATATGGGTGATTAAATTAGTCGCTATGCGATGTGCGGACAACGATTTGTCTAAGTAGAACATGAAATATAATAATAAATACGGAAGTTTGCCAACATTACGTACATATAGGGTGATAGAGTAGGACCAGAACTTCTGTATTATACCACCCAAGTTACCGTAAAAACTTAGGTTTTGGAAATATGGCTGATTAAATTAGTCGCTATGCGATGTGCGGACAGAGATTTGTCGAAGTTTGACACGAAATATAAAAAAATACGGAGGTGTGCCAACATGACGTACACATAGGATGATAGAATAGGTCCAGAACTTTAGTATTATACCACCCAAGTTACCGTAAAAACTTAGGTTTTGGAAATATGGGTGATTAAATTAGTCGCTATGCGATGTGCGGACAACGATTTGTCTAAGTTTGACATGAAATATAAAATAAATACGGAAGTTTGCAAACATGACGTACACATAAGATGATAGAATAGGTCCAGAAATTCAGTATTATACCACCCAAGTTACCTTAAAAACTTAGGTTTTGGAAATATGGGTGATTAAATTAGTCGCTATGCGATGTGCGGACAACGATTTTTCAAAGTATGACATGAAATATAAAAATAAATACGGAATTTTGAATACATGACATCCACATAGGGTGATAAAATAGGACCAGAAATTTAGTATTATACCACCCAAGTTACCTTAAAAACTTAGGTTTTGGAAATATGGGTGATTAAATTAGTCGCTATGCGATGTGCGGACAACGATTTGTCTAAGTTTGACATGAAATATAAAAATAAATACGGAATTGTGGATACATGACGTACACATTGGGTGATAGAATAGGATTAGAACTATATTATTATACCACTCAGGTTACCGTCAAAACTTAGGTTTTGGAAATACGGGTGATTAAAATAGTCGCTTTGGATGTGTGGACAGCGATCCACCTAAGTTTGACATAAAATATAAAATAAATACGGCAGTGTGTCAGCATGACGTACACGTAGGATGAAAGAATAGGACCAGAACTTTAGTACTATACCACCCAAGTTACCTTAAAAACTTAGGTTTTGGAAATATGGGTGATTAAATTAGTCGCTATGCGATGTGCGGACAACGATTTGTCCAAGTATGACATGAAATATAATAATCAATACGGAAGTTTGCCAACATTACGTACATATAGGGTGATAGAATAGGACCAGAACTTCTGTATTATACCACCCAAGTTACCGTAAAAACTTAGGTTTTGGAAATATGGCTGATTAAATTAGTCGCATTGAGATGTGCAGACAGAGATTTGTCGAAGTTTGACACGAAATATAAAAATAAATACGGAATTGTGGATACATGACGTACACATAGGATGATAGAATAGGTCCAGAACTTTAGTACTATACCACCCAAGTTACCTTAAAAACTTAGGTTTTGGAAATATGGCTGATTAAAGTAGTCGCATTGAGATGTGCGGACAGCGATTTGTCAAAGTATGGCATGAAAAATAAAATAAATACGGAAGTGTGCCAACATGACGTACACATAGGATGATAGAATAGGTCCTGAAATTTAGTATTATACCACCCAAGTTACCTTAAAAACTTAGGTTTTGGAAATACGGGTGATTTAAATAGTCGCTTTGGATGTGTTGACAGCGATCCACCTAAGTTTGACATAAAATATAAAATAAATACGGCAGTGTGTCAGCATGACGTACACGTAGGATGAAAGAATAGGACCAGAACTTTAGTACTATACCACCCAAGTTACCTTAAAAACTTATGTTTTGGAAATATGGGTGATTAAATTAGTCGCTATGCGATGTGCGGACAACGATTTGTCTAAGTTTGACATGAAATATAAAATAAATACGGAAGTGTGCAAACATGACGTACACATAAGATGATAGAATAGGTCCAGAAATTCAGTATTATACCACCCAAGTTACCTTAAAAACTTAGGTTTTGGAAATATGGGTGATTAAATTAGGCGCTATGCGATGTGCGGACAACGATTTGTCTAAGTATGACATGAAATATAATAATAAATACGGAAGTGTGCCAACATTACGTACATATAGGGTGATAGAATAGGGCCAGAACTTCTGTATTATACCACCCAAGTTACCGTAAAAACTTAGGTTTTGGAAATATGGCTGATTAAATTAGTCGCTATGCGATGTGCGGACAACGATTTGTCTAAGTTTGACATGAAATATAAAATAAATACGGAAGTGTGCAAACATGACGTACACATAAGATGATAGAATAGGTCCAGAAATTCAGTATTATACCACCCAAGTTACCTTAAAAACTTAGGTTTTGGAAATATGGGTGATTAAATTAGTCGCTATGCGATGTGCAGACAACGATTTTTCAAAGTATGACATGAAATATAAAAATAAATACGGAATTGTGGATACATGACATCCACATAGGGTGATAAAATAAGACCAGAAATTTAGTATTGTACCACCCAAGTTACCTTAAAAACTTAGGTTTTGGAAATATGGGTGATTAAATTAGTCGCTATGCGATGTGCGGACAACGATTTGTCTAAGTTTGACGTGAAATATAAAAATAAATACGGAATTGTGGATACATGACGTACACATAGGGTGATAGAGTAGGACCAGAACTTCTGTATTATACCACCCAAGTTACCGTAAAAACTTAGGTTTTGGAAATATGGCTGATTAAAGTAGTCGCATTGAGATGTGCGGACAGAGATTTGTCGAAGTATGACATGAAAAATAAAATAAATACGGAAGTGTGCCAACATGACGTACACATAGGATGATAGAATAGGTCCTGAAATTTAGTATAATACCACCCAAGTTACCTTAAAAACTTAGGTTTTGGAAATATGGGTGATTAAATTAGTCGCTATGCGATGTGCGGAAAACGATTTGTCTAAGTTTGACATGAAATATAAAAATAAATACGGAATTGTGGATACATGACGTACACATAGGGTGATAGAATAGGACCAGAACTTCTGTATTATACCACCCAAGTTACCGTAAAAACTTAAGTTTTGTAAATATGGGTTATTAAATTAGTCGCTATGCGATGTGCGGACAACGATTTGTCTAAGTATGACATGAAAAATAAAATAAATACGGAGGTGTGCCAACATGACGTACACATAGGATGATAGAATAGGTCCTGAAATTTAGTATTATACCACCCAAGTTACCTTAAAAACTTAGGTTTTGGAAATATGGCTGATTAAAGTAGTCGCATTGAGATGTGCGGACAGAGATTTGTCGAAGTTTGACACGAAATATAAAAAAATACGGAGGTGTGCCAACATGACGTACACATAGGATGATAGAATAGGTCCAGAACTTTAGTACTATACCACCTAAGTTACCTTAAAAACTTAGGTTTTGGAAATATGGCTGATTAAAGTAGTCGCATTGAGATGTGCGGACAGCGATTTGTCAAAGTATGACATGAAAAATAAAATAAATACGGAGGTGTGCCAACATGACGTACACATAGGATGATAGAATAGGTCCTGAAATTTAGTATTATACCACCCAAGTTACCTTAAAAACTTAGGTTTTGGAAATACGGGTGATTAAAATAGTCGCTTTGGATGTGTGGACAGTGATCCACCTAAGTTTGACATAAAATAAAAAATAAATACGGCAGTGTGTCAGCATGACGTACACGTAGGATGAAAGAATAGGACCAGAACTTTAGTACTATAATACCCAAGTTACCTTAAAAACTTAGGTTTTGGAAATATGGGTGATTAAATTAGTCGCTATGCGATGTGCGGACAACGATTTGTCTAAGTAGAACATGAAATATAATAATAAATACGGAAGTTTGCCAACATTACGTACATATAGGGTGATAGAGTAGGACCAGAACTTCTGTATTATACCACCCAAGTTACCGTAAAAACTTAGGTTTTGGAAATATGGCTGATTAAATTAGTCGCTATGCGATGTGCGGACAGAGATTTGTCGAAGTTTGACACGAAATATAAAAAAATACGGAGGTGTGCCAACATGACGTACACATAGGATGATAGAATAGGTCCAGAACTTTAGTATTATACCACCCAAGTTACCGTAAAAACTTAGGTTTTGGAAATATGGGTGATTAAATTAGTCGCTATGCGATGTGCGGACAACGATTTGTCTAAGTTTGACATGAAATATAAAATAAATACGGAAGTTTGCAAACATGACGTACACATAAGATGATAGAATAGGTCCAGAAATTCAGTATTATACCACCCAAGTTACCTTAAAAACTTAGGTTTTGGAAATATGGGTGATTAAATTAGTCGCTATGCGATGTGCGGACAACGATTTTTCAAAGTATGACATGAAATATAAAAATAAATACGGAATTGTGAATACATGACATCCACATAGGGTGATAAAATAGGACCAGAAATTTAGTATTATACCACCCAAGTTACCTTAAAAACTTAGGTTTTGGAAATATGGGTGATTAAATTAGTCGCTATGCGATGTGCGGACAACGATTTGTCTAAGTTTGACATGAAATATAAAAATAAATACGGAATTGTGGATACATGACGTACACATTGGGTGATAGAATAGGATTAGAACTATATTATTATACCACTCAGGTTACCGTCAAAACTTAGGTTTTGGAAATACGGGTGATTAAAATAGTCGCTTTGGATGTGTGGACAGCGATCCACCTAAGTTTGACATAAAATATAAAATAAATACGGCAGTGTGTCAGCATGACGTACACGTAGGATGAAAGAATAGGACCAGAACTTTAGTACTATACCACCCAAGTTACCTTAAAAACTTAGGTTTTGGAAATATGGGTGATTAAATTAGTCGCTATGCGATGTGCGGACAACGATTTGTCCAAGTATGACATGAAATATAATAATCAATACGGAAGTTTGCCAACATTACGTACATATAGGGTGATAGAATAGGACCAGAACTTCTGTATTATACCACCCAAGTTACCGTAAAAACTTAGGTTTTGGAAATATGGCTGATTAAATTAGTCGCATTGAGATGTGCAGACAGAGATTTGTCGAAGTTTGACACGAAATATAAAAATAAATACGGAATTGTGGATACATGACGTACACATAGGATGATAGAATAGGTCCAGAACTTTAGTACTATACCACCCAAGTTACCTTAAAAACTTAGGTTTTGGAAATATGGCTGATTAAAGTAGTCGCATTGAGATGTGCGGACAGCGATTTGTCAAAGTATGGCATGAAAAATAAAATAAATACGGAAGTGTGCCAACATGACGTACACATAGGATGATAGAATAGGTCCTGAAATTTAGTATTATACCACCCAAGTTACCTTAAAAACTTAGGTTTTGGAAATACGGGTGATTTAAATAGTCGCTTTGGATGTGTGGACAGCGATCCACCTAAGTTTGACATAAAATATAAAATAAATACGGCAGTGTGTCAGCATGACGTACACGTAGGATGAAAGAATAGGACCAGAACTTTAGTACTATACCACCCATGTTACCTTAAAAACTTAGGTTTTGGAAATATGGGTGATTAAATTAGTCGCTATGCGATGTGCGGACAACGATTTGTCTAAGTTTGACATGAAATATAAAATAAATACGGAAGTGTGCAAACATGACGTACACATAAGATGATAGAATAGGTCCAGAAATTCAGTATTATACCACCCAAGTTACCTTAAAAACTTAGGTTTTGGAAATATGGGTGATTAAATTAGGCGCTATGCGATGTGCGGACAACGATTTGTCTAAGTATGACATGAAATATAATAATAAATACGGAAGTGTGCCAACATTACGTACATATAGGGTGATAGAATAGGGCCAGAACTTCTGTATTATACCACCCAAGTTACCGTAAAAACTTAGGTTTTGGAAATATGGCTGATTAAATTAGTCGCTATGCGATGTGCGGACAACGATTTGTCTAAGTTTGACATGAAATATAAAATAAATACGGAAGTGTGCAAACATGACGTACACATAAGATGATAGAATAGGTCCAGAAATTCAGTATTATACCACCCAAGTTACCTTAAAAACTTAGGTTTTGGAAATATGGGTGATTAAATTAGTCGCTATGCGATGTGCAGACAACGATTTTTCAAAGTATGACATGAAATATAAAAATAAATACGGAATTGTGGATACATGACATCCACATAGGGTGATAAAATAAGACCAGAAATTTAGTATTGTACCACCCAAGTTACCTTAAAAACTTAGGTTTTGGAAATATGGGTGATTAAATTAGTCGCTATGCGATGTGCGGACAACGATTTGTCTAAGTTTGACGTGAAATATAAAAATAAATACGGAATTGTGGATACATGACGTACACATAGGGTGATAGAGTAGGACCAGAACTTCTGTATTATACCACCCAAGTTACCGTAAAAACTTAGGTTTTGGAAATATGGCTGATTAAAGTAGTCGCATTGAGATGTGCGGACAGCGATTTGTCAAAGTATGACATGAAAAATAAAATAAATACGGAAGTGTGCCCACATGACGTACACATAGGATGATAGAATAGGTCCTGAAATTTAGTATTATACCACCCAAGTTACCTTAAAAACTTAGGTTTTGGAAATATGGGTGATTAAATAGTCGCTATGGGATGTGCGGACAACGATTTGTCTAAGTTTGACATGAAATATAAAAATAAATACGGAATTGTGGATACATGACGTACACATAGGGTGATAGAATAGGACCAGAACTTCTGTATTATACCACCCAAGTTACCGTAAAAACTTAGGTTTTGGAAATATGGGTGATTAAATTAGTCGCTATGCGATGTGCGGACAACGATTTGTCTAAGTTTGACATGAAATATAAAAATAAATACGGAATTTTGGATACATGACGTACACATTGGGTGATAGAATAGGATTAGAACTATATTATTATACCACTCAGGTTACCGTCAAAACTTATGTTTTGGAAATTCGGGTGATTAAAATAGTCGCTTTGGATGTGTGGACAGCGATCCACCTAAGTTTGACAAAAAATATAAAATAAATACGGCAGTGTGTCAGCATGACGTACACGTAGGATGAAAGAATAGGACCAGAACTTTAGTACTATACCACCCAAGTTACCTTAAAAACTTAGGTTTTGGAAATATGGGTGATTAAATTAGTCGCTATGCGATGTGCGGACAACGATTTGTCTAAGTATGACATGAAATATAATAATAAATACGGAAGTGTGCCAACATTACGTACATATAGGGTGATAGAATAGGACCAGAACTTCTGTATTATACCACCCAAGATACCGTAAAAACTTAGGTTTTGGAAATATGGCTGATTAAAGTAGTCGCATTGAGATGTGCGGACAGAGATTTGTCGAAGTTTGACACGAAATATAAAAACATACGGAGGTGTGCCAACATGACGTACACATAGGATGATAGAATAGGTCCAGAACTTTAGTACTATACCACCCAAGTTACCTTAAAAACTTTGGTTTTGGAAATACGGGTGATTAAAATAGTCGCTTTGGATGTGTGGACAGCGATCCACCTAAGTTTGACATAAAATATAAAATAAATACGGCAGTGTGTCAGCATGACGTACACGTAGGATGAAAGAATAGGACCAGAACTTTAGTACTATACCACCCAAGTTACCTTAAAAACTTAGGTTTTGGAAATATGGGTGATTAAATTAGTCGCCATGCGATGTGCGGACAACGATTTGTCTAAGTATGACATGAAATATAATAATAAATACGGAATTGTGGATACATGACGTACACATAGGGTGATAGAATAGGACCAGAACTTCTGTATTATACCACCCAAGTTACCGTAAAAACTTAGGTTTTGGAAATATGGGTGATTAAATTAGTCGCTATGCGATGTGCGGACAACGATTTGTCTAAGTTTGACATGAAATATAAAAATAAATACGGAATTGTGGATACATGACGTACACATAGGGTGATAGAATAGGACCAGAACTTCTGTATTATACCACCCAAGTTACAGTAAAAACTTAGGTTTTGGAAATATGGGTGATTAAATTAGTCGCTATGCGATGTGCGGACAGAGATTTGTCGAAGTTTGACACGAAACATAAAAAAAATTCGGAGGTGTGCCAACATGACGTACACATAGGATGATAGAATAAGTCCAGAACTTTAGTACTATACCACCCAAGTTACCTTAAAAACTTAGGTTTTGGAAATACGGGTGATTAAAATAGTCGCATTGAGATGTGCGGACAGCGATTTGTCAAAGTATGACATGAAATATAAAAATAAATACGGAATTGTGGATACATGACATCCACATAGGGTGATAAAATAGGACCAGAAATTTAGTATTATACCACCCAAGTTACCTTAAAAACGTAGGTTTTGGAAATATAGGTGATTAAATTAGTCGCTATGCGATGTGCGGACAACGATTTGTCTAAGTATGACATGAAATATAATAATAAATACGGAGGTGTGCCAACATTACGTACACGTAGGGTGATAGAATAGGACCAGAACTTCTGTATTATACCACCCAAGTTACCGTAAAAACTTAGATTTTGGAAATATGGCTGATTAAAGTAGTCGCATTGAGATGTGCGGACAGAGATTTGTCGAAGTTTGACACGAAATATAAAAAAAATACGGAGGTGTGCCAACATGACGTACACATAGGATGATAGAATAGGTCCAGAACTTTAGTACTATACCACCCAAGTTACCGTAAAAACTTAGGTTTTGGAAATATGGGTGATTAAATTAGTCGCTATGCGATGTGCGGACAACGATTTGTCTAAGTTTGACATGAAATATAAAAATAAATACGGAATTTTGGATACATGACGTACACGTAGGGTGATAGAATAGGACCAGAACTTCTGTATTATACCACCCAAGTTACCGTAAAAACTTAGGTTTTGGAAATATGGCTGATTAAAGTAGTCGCATTGAGATGTGCAGACAGCGATATGTCAAAGTATGACATGAAAAATAAAATAAATACGGAAGTGTGCCAACATGACGTACACATAGGATGATAGAATAGGTCCTGAAATTTAGTATTATACCACCCAAGTTACCTTAAAAACTTAGGTTTTGGAAATATGGGTGATTAAATTAGTCGCTATGCGATGTGCGGACAACGATTTGTCTAAGTTTGACATGAAATATAAAAATAAATACGGAATTGTTGGTACATGACGTACACATAGGGTGATAGAATAGGACCAGAACTTCTGTATTATACCACCCAAGTTACCGTAAAAACTTAGGTTTTGGAAATATGGGTGATTAAATTAGTCGCTATGCGATGTGCGGACAACGATTTGTCTAAGTTTGACATGAAATATAAAAATAAATACGGAATTGTGGATACATGACGTACACGTAGGGTGATAGAATAGGACCAGAACTTCTGTATTATACCACCCAAGTTATCATAAAAACTTAGGTTTTGGAAATATGGCTGATTAAAGTAGTCGCATTGAGATGTGCGGACAGAGATTTGTCGAAGTTTGACACGAAATATAAAAAAATACGGAGTTGTGCCAACATGACGTACACATAGGATGATAGAATAGGTCCAGAACTTTAGTACTATACCACCCAAGTTACCTTAAAAACTTAGGTTTTGGAAATACGGGTGATTAAAATAGTCGCTTTGGATGTGTGGACAGTGATCCACCTAAGTTTGACATAAAATATAAAATAAATACGGCAGTGTGTCAGCATGACGTACACGTAGGGTGATGAAATAGGACCAGAACTTCTGTATTATACCACCCAAGTTATCATAAAAACTTAGGTTTTGGAAATATGGCTGATTAAAGTAGTCGCATTGAGATGTGCGGACAGAGATTTGTCGAAGTTTGACACGAAATATAAAAAAATACGGAGTTGTGCCAACATGACGTACACATAGGATGATAGAATAGGTCCAGAACTTTAGTACTATACCACCCAAGTTACCTTAAAAACTTAGGTTTTGGAAATACGGGTGATTAAAATAGTCGCTTTGGATGTGTGGACAGTGATCCACCTAAGTTTGACATAAAATATAAAATAAATACGCGAGTGTGCCAACAAGACGTACACATAAGGTGATAGCATAGGACCAGAACTTCTGTATTATACCACCCAAGTTACCGTAAAAACTTAGGTTTTGGAAATATGGCTGATTAAAGTAGTCGCTTTGCGATGGGCGGACAGCCATTTGTCGAATTTTGACACGAAATATAAAAAAAATACGGAAATGTTCTAACATGACGTACACATAGGATGATAGAATAGGTCCAGAACTTTAGTACTATACCACCCAAGTTACCGTAAAAACTTAGGTTTTGGAAATATGGGTGATTAAAATAGTCGCTATGCGATGTGCGGACAACGATTTGTCTAAGTTTGACATGAAATATAAAAATAAATACGGAATTGTGGATACATGACGTACACATAGGGTGATAGAATAGGTCCTGAAATTTAGTAATATACCATATTATACCACCCAAGTTACCGTAAAAACTTAGGTTTTGGAAATATGGGTGATTAAATTAGTCGCTATGCGATGTGCGGACAACGATTTGTCTAAGTTTGACATGAAATATAAAAATAAATACGGAATTGTGGATACATGACGTACACATAGGGTGATAGAATAGGACCAGAATTTCTGTATTATACCAACCAAGTTACCGTAAAAACTTAGGTTTTGGAAATATGGGTGATTAAATTAGTCGCTATGCGATGTGCGGACAACGATTTGTCTAAGTTTGACATGAAATATAAAAATAAATACGGAATTGTGCATACATGACGTACACATAGGGTGATAGAATAGGACCAGAACTTCTGTATTATACCACCCAATTTACCGTAAAAACTTAGGTTTTGGAAATATGGCTGATTAAAGTAGTCGCATTGAGATGTGCGGACAGAGATTTGTCGAAGTTTGACACGAAATATAAAAAAAATACGGAGGTGTGCCAACATGACGTACACATAGGATGATAGAATAGGTCCAGAACTTTAGTACTATACCACCCAAGTTACCTTAAAAACTTAGGTTTTGGAAATACGGGTGATTAAAATAGTCGCTTTGGATGTGTGGACAGTGATCCACCTAAGTTTGACATAAAATATAAAATAAATACGCGAGTGTGCCAACAAGACGTACACATAGGGTGATAGAATAGGACCAGAACTTCTGTATTATACCACCCAAGTTACCGTAAAAACGTAGGTTTTGGAAATATGGCTGATTAAAGTAGTCGCTTTGCGATGCGCGGACAGCGATTTGTCGAAGTTTGACACGAAATATAAAAAAAATACGGAAGTGTTCCAACATGACGTACACATAGTATGATAGAATAGGTCCAGAGCTTTAGTACTATACCACCCAAGTTACCGTAAAAACTTAGGTTTTGGAAATATGGGTGATTAAAATAGTCGCTATGCGATGTGCGGACAACGATTGGTCTAAGTTTGACATGAAATATAAAAATAAATACGGAATTGTGGATACATGACGTACACATAGGGTGATAGAATAGGTCCTGAAATTTAGTATTATACCATATTATACCACACAAGTTACCGTAAAAACTTAGGTTTTGGAAATATGGGTGATTAAATTAGTCGCTATGCGATGTGCGGACAACGATTTGTCTAAGTTTGACATGAAATATAAAAATAAATACGGAATTGTGGATACATGACGTACACATAGGGTGATAGAATAGGACCAGAACTTCTGTATTATACCACCCAAGTTACCGTAAAAACTTAGGTTTTGGAAATATGGGTGATTAAATTAGTCGCTATGCGATGTGCGGACAACGATTTGTCTAATTTTGACATGAAATATAAAAATAAATACGGAATTGTGGATACATGACGTACACATAGGGTGATAGAATAGGACCAGAACTTCTGTATTATACCACCCAAGTTACCGTAAAAACTTAGGTTTTGGAAATATGGCTGATTAAAGTAGTCGCATTGAGATGTGCGGACAGAGATTTGTCGAAGTTTGACACGAAATATAAAAAAATACGGAGGTGTGCCAACATGACGTACACATAGGATGATAGAATAGGTCCAGAACTTTAGTACTATACCACCCAAGTTACCTTAAAAACTTAGGTTTTGGAAATACGGGTGATTAAAATAGTCGCTTTGGATGTGTGGACAGTGATCCACCTAAGTTTGACATAAAATATAAAATAAATACGCGAGTGTGCCAACAAGACGTACACATAGGGTGATAGAATAGGACCAGAACTTCTGTATTATACCACCCAAGTTACCGTAAAAACTTAGGTTTTGGAAATATGGGTGATTAAATTAGTCGCTATGCGATGTGCGGACAACGATTTGTCTAAGTTTGACATGAAATATAAAAATAAATACGGAATTTTGGATACATGACGTACACATTGGGTGATAGAATAGGATTGACATGAAAAATAAAATAAATACGGAAGTGTGCCAACATGACGTACACATAGGATGATAGAATAGGTCCTGAAATTTAGTATTATACCACCCAAGTTACCTTAAAAACTTAGGTTTTGGAAATATGGGTGATTAAATTAGTCGCTATGCGATGTGTGGACAACGATTTGTCTAAGTTTGACATGAAATATAAAAAAAAAATACGGAATTGTGGATACATGACGTATACATAGGGTGATAGAATAGGACCAGAACGTCTGTATTATACCACCCAAGTTACCGTAGAAACTTAGGTTTTGGAAATATGGCTGATTAAAGTAGTCGCATTGAGATGTGCGGACAGCGATTTGTCTAAGTATGACATGAAAAATAAAATAAATACGGCAGTGTGTCAGCATGACGTACACGTAGGATGAAAGAATAGGACCAGAACTTCTGTATTATACCACCCAAGTTACCTTAAAAACTTAGGTTTTGGAAATATGGGTGATTAAATTAGTCGCTATGCGATGTGCGGACAACGATTTGTCTAAGTTTGACATGAAATATAAAAATGAATACGGAATTTTGGATACATGACGTACACATTGGGTGATAGAATAGGATTAGAACTATATTATTATACCACTCAGGTTACCGTCAAAACATAGGTTTTGGAAATACGGGTGATTAAAATAGTCGCTTTGGATGTGTGGACAGCGATCCACCTAAGTTTGACATAAAATATAAAATAAATACGGAATTGTGGATACATGACGTACACATAGGGTGATAGAATAGGACCAGAACTTCTGTATTATACCACCCAAGTTACCGTAGAAACTTAGGTTTTGGAAATACGGGTGATTAAAATAGTCGCTTTGGATGTGTGGACAGTGATCCACCTAAGTTTGACATAAAATATAAAATAAATACGGAATTGTGGATACATGACGTACACATAGGGTGATAGAATAGGACCAGAACTTCTGTATTATACCACCCAAGTTACCGTAGAAACTTAGGTTTTGGAAATATGGCTGATTAAAGTAGTCGCATTGAGATGTGCGGACAGAGATTTGTCGAAGTTTGACACGAAATATAAAAAAAATACGGAGGTTTGCCAACATGACGTACACATAGGATGATAGAATAGGTCCAGAACTTTAGTACTATACCACCCAAGTTACCTTAAAAACTTAGGTTTTGGAAATACGGGTGATTAAAATAGTCGCTTTGGATGTGTGGACAGCGATCCACCTAAGTTTGACATAAAATATAAAATAAATACGGCAGTGTGTCAGCATGACGTACACGTAGGGTGATGAAATAGGACCAGAACTTTAGTACTATACCACCCAAGTTACCTTAAAAACTTAGGTTTTGGAAATATGGGTGATTAAATTAGTCGCTATGCGATGTGCGGACAACGATTTGTCTAAGTATGACATGAAATATAATAATAAATACGGAGGTGTGCCAACATTACGTACACGTAGGGTGATAGAATAGGACCAGAACTTCTGTATTATACCACCCAAGTTACCGTAAAAACTTAGGTTTTGGAAAAATGGCTGATTAAAGTAGTCACATTGAGATGTGCGGACAGAGATTTGTCGAAGTTTGACACGAAATATAAAAAAATACGGAGGTGTGCCAACATGACGTACACATAGGATGATAGAATAGGTCCAGAACTTTAGTACTATACCACCCAAGTTACCGTTAAAACTTAGGTTTTGGAAATATGGGTGATTAAATTAGTCGCTATGCGATGTGCGGACAACGATTTGTCTAGGTTTGACATGAAATATAAAAATAAATACGGAATTGTGGATACATGACGTACACATAGGGTGATAGAATAGGACCAGAACTTCTGTACTATACCACCCAAGTTACCTTAAAATCTTAGGTTTTGAATATATGGGTGATTAAATTAGTCGCTATGCGATGTGCGGACAACGATTTGTCTAAGTATGACATGAAATATAATAATAAATACGGAGGTGTGCCAACATTACGTACACATAGGGTGATAGAATAGGACCAGAACTTCTGTATTATACCACCCAAGTTACCGTAAAAACTTAGGTTTTGGAAATATGGCTGATTAAGGTAGTCGCATTGAGATGTGCGGACAACGATTTGTCTAAGTTTGACATGAAATATAAAAATACATACGGAATTTCGGATACATGACGTACACATTGGGTGATAGAATGAGATTAGAACTATATTATTATACCACTCAGGTTACCGTCAAAACTTAGGTTTTGGAAATACGGGTGATTAAATTAGTCGCTTTGGATGTGCGGACAACGATTTGTCTAAGTTTGACATGAAATATAAAAATAAATACGGAATTTTGGATACATGACGTACACATTGGGTGATAGAATAGGATTAGAACTATATTATTATACCACTCAGGTTACCGTCAAAACTTATGTTTTGGAAATACGGGTGATTAAAATAGTCGCTTTGGATGTGTGGACAGCGATCCACCTAAGTTTGACATAAAATATAAAATAAATACGGCAGTGTGTCAGCATGACGTACACGTAGGATGAAAGAATAGGACCAGAACTTTAGTACTATACCACCCAAGTTACCTTAAAAACTTAGGTTTTGGAAATATGGGTGATTAAATTAGTCGCTATGCGATGTGCGGACAACGATTTGTCTAAGTATGACATGAAATATAATAATAAATACGGAGGTGTGCCAACATTACGTACACGTAGGGTGATAGAATAGGACCAGAACTTCTGTATTATACCACCCAAGTTACCGTAAAAACTTAGGTTTTGGAAATATGGCTGATTAAAGTAGTCGCATTGAGATGTGCGGACAGAGATTTGTCTAAGTTTGACACGAAATATAAAAAAAATACGGAGGTGTGCCAACATGACGTACACATAGGATGATAGAATAGGTCCAGAACTTTAGTACTATACAACCCAAGTTACCTTAAAAACTTAGGTTTTGGAAATATGGGTGATTAAATTAGTCGCATTGAGATGTGCGGACAGAGATTTGTCGAAGTTTGACACGAAATATAAAAAAATACGGAGGTGTGCCAACATGACGTACACATAGGATGATAGAATAGGTCCAGAACTTTAGTACTATACCACCCAAGTTACCTTAAAAACTTAGGTTTTGGAAATACGGGTGATTAAATTAGTCGCTTTGGATGTGTGGACAGTGATCCACCTAAGTTTGACATAAAATATAAAATAAATACGGCAGTGTGTCAGCATGACGTACACGTAGGGTGATGAAATAGGACCAGAACTTTAGTACTTTACCACCAAGTTACCTTAAAAACTTAGGTTTTGGAAATATGGGTGATTAAATTTGTCGCTATGCGATGTGCGGACAACGATTTGTCTAAGTATGACATGAAATATAATAATAAATACGGAGGTGTGCCAACATTACGTACACGTAGGGTGATAGAATAGGACCAGAACTTCTGTATTATACCACCCAAGTTACCGTAAAAACTTAGGTTTTGGAAAAATGGCTGATTAAAGTAGTCGCATTGAGATGTGCGGACAGAGATTTGTCGAAGTTTGACACGAAATATAAAAAAAATACGGAGGTGTGCCAACATGACGTACATATAGGATGATAGAATAGGTCCAGAACTTTAGTACTATACCACCCAAGTTACCGTAAAACCTTAGGTTTTGGAAATATGGGTGATTAAATTAGTCGCTATGCGATGTGCGGACAACGATTTGTCTAAGTTTGACATGAAATATAAAAATAAATACGGAATTGTGGATACATGACGTACACATAGGGTGATAGAATAGGACCAGAACTTCTGTACTATACCACCCAAGTTACCTTAAAATCTTAGGTTTTGGATATATGGGTGATTAAATTAGTCGCTTTGCGATGTGCGGACAGCAATTTGTCTAAGTTTGACATGAAATATAAAAATAAATACGGAATTGTGGATACATGACGTACACATAGGGTGATAGAATAGGACCAGAACTTCTGTACTATACCACCCAAGTTACCTTAAAATCTTAGGTTTTGGATATATGGGTGATTAAATTAGTCGCTATGCGATGTGCATACAACGATTTGTCTAAGTATGACATGAAATATAATAATAAATACGGAGGTGTGCCAACATTACGTACACATAGGGTGATAGAATAGGACCAGAACTTCTGTATTATACCACCCAAGTTACCGTAAAAACCTAGGTTTTGGAAATATGGCTGATTAAAGTAGTCGCATTGAGATGTGCGGACAACGATTTGTCTAAGTTTGACATGAAATATAAAAATAAATACGGAATTTTGGATACATGACGTACACATTGGGTGATAGAATAGGATTAGAACTATATTATTATACCACTCAGGTTACCGTCAAAACTTAGGTTTTGGAAATACGGGTGATTAAAATAGTCGCTTTGGATGTGTGGACAGCGATCCACCTAAGTTTGACATAAAATATAAAATAAATACGGAAGTGTGTCAGCATGACGTACACGTAGGATGAAAGAATAGGACCAGAACTTTAGTACTATACCACCCAAGTTACCTTAAAAACTTAGGTTTTGGAAATATGGGTGATTAAATTAGTCGCTATGCGATGTGCGGACAACGATTTGTCTAAGTATGACATGAAATATAATAATACATACGGAGGTGTGCCAACATTACGTACACATAGGGTGATAGAATAGGACCAAAACTTCTGTATCATACCACCCAAGTTACCGTTAAAACTTAGGTTTTGGAAATATGGCTGATTAAAGTAGTCGCATTGAGATGTGCGGACAGAGATTTGTCGAAGTTTGACACGAAATATAAAAAAAAATACGGAAGTGTGTCAGCATGACGTACACGTAGGATGAAAGAATAGGACCAGAACTTCTGTATTATACCACCCAAGTTACCTTAAAAACTTAGGTTTTGGAAATATGGGTGATTAAATTAGTCGCTATGCGATGTGCGGACAACGATTTGTCTAAGTTTGACATGAAATATAAAAATAAATACGGAATTTTGGATACATGACTTACACATTGGGTGATAGAATAGGATTAGAACTATATTATTATACCACTCAGGTTACCGTCAAAACTTAGGTTTTGGAAATACGGGTGATTAAAATAGTCGCTTTGGATGTGTGGACAGCGATCCACCTAAGTTTGACATAAAATATAAAATAAATACGGCAGTGTGTCAGCATGACGTACACGTAGGATGAAAGAATAGGACCAGAACTTTAGTACTATACCACCCAAGTTACCTTAAAAACTTAGGTTTTGGAAATATGGGTGATTAAATTAGTCGCTATGCGATGTGCGGACAACGATTTGTCTAAGTATGACATGAAATATAATAATAAATACGGAAGTGTGCCAACATTACGTACATATAGGGTAGAATAGGACCAGAACTTCTGTATTATACCACCCAAGTTACCGTAAAAACTTAGGTTTTGGAAATATGGCTGATTAAAGTAGTCGCATTGAGCTGTGCGGACAGAGATTTGTCGAAGTTTGACACGAAATATAAAAAAAATATGGAGATGTGCCAACATGACGTACACATAGGATGATAGAATAGGTCCAGAACTTTAGTACTATACCACCCAAGTTACCTTAAAAACTTAGGTTTTGGAAATACGGGTGATTAAAATAGTCGCTTTGGATGTGTGGACAGTGATCCACCTAAGTTTGACATAAAATATAAAATAAATACGGCAGTGTGTCAGCATGACGTACACGTAGGGTGATGAAATAGGACCAGAACTTTAGTACTATACCACCCAAGTTACCTTAAAAACTTAGGTTTTGGAAATATGGGTGATTAAATAAGTCGCTATGCGATGTGCGGACAACGATTTGTCTAAGTATGACATGAAATATAATAATAAATACGGAGGTGTGCCAACATTACGTACACGTAGGGTGATAGAATAGGACCAGAACTTCTGTATTATACCACCCAAGTTACCGTAAAAACTTAGGTTTTGGAAATATGGCTGATCAAAGTAGTCGCATTGAGATGTGCGGACAGAGATTTGTCGAAGTTTGACACGAAATATAAAAAAATACGGAGGTGTGCCAACATGACATACACATAGGATGATAGAATAGGTCCAGAACTTTAGTACTATACCACCCAAGTTACCTTAAAAACTTAGGTTTTGGAAATACGGGTGATTAAAATAGTCGCTTTGGATGTGTGGACAGTGATCCACCTAAGTTTGACATAAAATATAAAATAAATACGGCAGTGTGTCAGCATGACGTACACGTAGGGTGATGAAATAGGACCAGAACTTTAGTACTATACCACCCAAGTTACCTTAAAAACTTAGGTTTTGAAAATATGGGTGATTAAATTAGTCGCTATGCGATGTGCGGTCAACGATTTGTCTAAGTATGACATGAAATATAATAATAAATACGGAGGTGTGCCAACATTACGTACACGTAGAGTGATAGAATAGGACCAGAACTTCTGTATTATACCACCCAAGTTACCGTAAAAACTTAGGTTTTGGAAAAATGGCTGATTAAAGTAGTCGCATTGAGATGTGCGGACAGAGATTTGTCGAAGTTTGACACGAAATATAAAAAAAATACGGAGGTGTGCCAACATGACGTACATATAAGATGATAGAATAGGTCCAGAACTTTAGTACTATACCACCCAAGTTACCGTAAAAACTTAGGTTTTGGAAATATGGGTGATTAAATTAGTCGCTATGCGATGTGCGGACAACGATTTGTCTGTTTGACATGAAATATAAAAATAAATACGGAATTGTGGATACATGACGTACACATAGGGTGATAGAATAGGACCAGAACTTCTGTACCATACCACCCAAGTTACCTTAAAATCTTAGGTTTTGGATATATGGGTGATTAAATTAGTCGCTATGCGATGTGTGGACAACGATTTGTCTAAGTATGACATGAAATATAATAATAAATACGGAGGTGTGCCAACATTACGTACACATAGGGTGATAGAATAGGACCAGAACTTCTGTATTATACCACCCAAGTTACCGTAAAAACTTAGGTTTTGGAAATATGGCTGATTAAAGTAGTCGCATTGAGATGTGCGGACAACGATTTGTCTAATTTTGACATGAATTATTAAAATAAATACGGAATTTTGGATACATGACGTACACATTGGGTGATAGAATAGGATTAGAACTATATTATTATACCACTCAGGTTACCGTCAAAACTTAGGTTTTGGAAATACGGGTGATTAAAATAGTCGCTTTGGATGTGCGGACAACGATTTGTCTAAGTTTGACATGAAATATAAAAATAAATACGGAATTTTTGATACATGACGTACACATTGGTTGATAGAATAGGATTAGAACTATATTATTATACCACTCAGGTTACCGTCAAAACTTAGGTTTTGGAAATACGGGTGATTAAAATAGTCGCTTTGGATGTGTGGACAGCGATCCACCTAAGTTTGACATAAAATATAAAATAAATACGGAAGTGTGTCAGCATGACGTACACGTAGGATGAAAGAATAGGACCAGAACTTTAGTACTATACCACCCAAGTTACCTTAAAAACTTAGGTTTTGGAAATATGGGTGATTAAATTAGTCGCTATGCGATGTGCGAACAACGATTTGTCTAAGTATGACATGAAATATAATAATAAATACGGAGGTGTGCCAACATTACGTACACATAGGGTGATAGAATAGGACCAGAACTTCTGTATTATACCACCCAAGTTACCGTAAAAACTTAGGTTTTGGAAATATGGCTGATTAAAGTAGTCGCATTGAGATGTGCGTACAGAGATTTGTCGAAGTTTGACACGAAATATATAAAAATACGGAGGTGTGTCAGCATGACGTACACGTAGGGTGATGAAATAGGACCAGAACTTCTGTATTATACCACCCAAGTTACCGTAAAAACTTAGGTTTTGGAAATATGGCTGATTAAAGTAGTCGCATTGAGATGTGCGGACAGCGATTTGTCAAAGTATGACATGAAAAATAAAATAAATACGGAAGTGTGCCAACATGACGTACACATAGGATGATAGAATAGGTCCTGAAATTTAGTATTATACCACCCAAGTTACCATAAAAACTTAGGTTTTGGAAATATGGGTGATTAAATTAGTCGCTATGCGATGTGCGGACAACGATTCGTCTAAGTTTGACATGAAATATAAAAATAAATACGGAATTGTTGATACATGACGTACACATAGGGTGATAGAATAGGACCAGAACTTCTGTATTATACCACCCAAGTTACCGTAAAAACTTAGGTTTTGGAAATATGGCTGATTAAAGTAGTCGTATTGAGATGTGCGGACAGCGATTTGTCAAAGTATGACATGAAAAATAAAATAAATACGGAAGTGTGCCAACATGACGTACACATAGGATGATAGAATAGGTCCTGAAATTTAGTATTATACCACCCAAGTTACCTTAAAAACTTAGGTTTTGGAAATATGGGTGATTAAATTAGTCGCTATGCGATGTGCGGATAACGATTTGTCTAAGTATGACTTGAAATATAATAATAAATACGGAAGTGTGCCAACATTACGTACATATAGGGTGATAGAATAGGACCAGAACTTCTGTATTATACCACCCAAGTTACCTTAAAAACTTAGGTTTTGGAAATATGGGTGATTATATTAGTCGCTATGCGATGTGCGGACAACGATTTGTCTAAGTTTGACATGAAATATAAAAATAAATACGGAATTGTGGATACATGACGTACACATTGGGTGATAGAATAGGATTAGAACTATATTATTATACCACTCAGGTTACCGTCAAAACTTAGGTTTTGGAAATACGGGTGATTAAAATAGTCGCTTTGGATGTGTGGACAGCGATCCACCTAAGTTTGACATAAAATATAAAATAAATACGGCAGTGTGTCAGCATGACGTACACGTAGGATGAAAGAATAGGACCAGAACTTTAGTACTATACCACCCAAGTTACCTTAAAAACTTAGGTTTTGGAAATATGGCTGATTAAAGTAGTCGTATTGAGATGTGCGGACAACGATTTGTCTAAGTTTGACATGAAATATAAAAATAAATACGGAATTTTGGATACATGACGTACACATTGGGTGATAGAATAGGATTAGAACTATATTATTATACCACTCAGGTTACCGTCAAAACTTAGGTTTTGGAAATACGGGTGATTAAAATAGTCGCTTTGGATGTGTGGACAGCGATCCACCTAAGTTTGACATAAAATATAAAATAAATACGGCAGTGTGTCAGCATGACGTACACGTAGGATGAAAGAATAGGACCAGAACTTCTGTATTATACCACCCAAGTTACCGTAAAAACTTAGGTTTTGGAAATATGGCTGATTAAAGTAGTCGCATTGAGATGTGCGGACAGAGATTTGTCGAAGTTTGACACGAAATATAAAAAAAATACGGAGGTGTGCCAACATGACGTACACATAGGATGATAGAATAGGTCCAGAACTTTAGTACTATACCACCCAAGTTACCTTAAAAACTTAGGTTTTGGAAATACGGGTGATTAAAATAGTCGCTTTGGATGTGTGGACAGTGATCCACCTAAGTTTGACATAAAATATAAAATAAATACGGCAGTGTGTCAGCATGACGTACACGTAGGGTGATGAAATAGGACCAGAACTTTAGTACTATACCACCCAAGTTACCTTAAAAACTTAGGTTTTGGAAATATGGGTGATTAAATTAGTCGCTATGCGATGTGCGGTCAACGATTTGTCTAAGTATGACATGAAATATAATAATAAATACGGAGGTGTGCCAACATTACGTACACGTAGGGTGATAGAATAGGACCAGAACTTCTGTATTATACCACCCAAGTTACCGTAAAACTTAGGTTTTGGAAAAATGGCTGATTAAAGTAGTCGCATTGAGATGTGCGGACAGAGATTTGTCGAAGTTTGACACGAAATATAAAAAAAATACGGAGGTGTGCCAACTAGACGTACACATAGGATGATAGAATAGGTCCAGAACTTTAGTACTATACAACCCAAGTTACCGTAAAAACTTAGGTTTTGGAAATATGGGTGATTTAATTAGTCGCTATGCGATGTGCGGACAACGATTTGTCTAAGTTTGACATGAAATATAAAAATAAATACGGAATTGTGGATACATGACGTAATACACATAGGGTGATAGAATAGGACCAGAACTTCTGTACTATACCACCTAAGTTACCTTAAAATCCTAGGTTTTGGATATATGGGTGATTAAATTAGTCGCTATGCGATGTGCGGACGATTTGTCTAAGTATGACATGAAATATAATAATAAATACGGAGGTGTGCCAACATTACGTACACATAGGGTGATAGAATAGGACCAGAACTTCTGTATTATACCACCCAAGTTACCGTAAAAACTTAGGTTTTGGAAATATGGCTGATTAAAGTAGTCGCATTGAGATGTGCGGACAACGATTTGTCTAAGTTTGACATGAAATATAAAAATAAATACGGAATTTTGGATACATGACGTACACATTGGGTGATAGAATAGGATTAGAACTATATTATTATACCACTCAGGTTACCGTCAAAACTTAGGTTTTGGAAATACGGGTGATTAAAATAGTCGCTTTGGATGTGCGGACAACGATTTGTCTAAGTTTGACATGAAATATAAAAATAAATACGGAATTTTTGATACATGACGTACACATTGGGTGATAGAATAGGATTAGAACTATATTATTATACCACTCAGGTTACCGTCAAAACTTAGGTTTTGGAAATACGGGTGATTAAAATAGTCGCTTTGGATGTGTGGACAGCGATCCACCTAAGTTTGACATAAAATATAAAATAAATACGGAAGTGTGTCAGCATGACGTACACGTAGGATGAAAGAATAGGACCAGAACTTTAGTACTATACCACCCAAGTTACCTTAAAAACTTAGGTTTTGGAAATATGGCTGATTAAATTAGTCGCTATGCGATGTGCGGACAACGATTTGTCTAAGTATGACATGAAATATAATAATAAAT
The DNA here is from genome assembly GCA_035578135.1 of Flexamia atlantica. NCBI lineage: Eukaryota > Metazoa > Arthropoda > Insecta > Hemiptera > Cicadellidae > Flexamia > Flexamia atlantica. Next base: position 26,971 of record JAQJVK010000332.1, read on the forward strand.
ACGGAGGTGTGCCAACATTACGTACACATAGGGTGATAGAATAGGACCAGAACTTCTGTATTATACCACCCAAGTTACCGTAAAAACTTAGGTTTTGGAAATATGGCTGATTAAAGTAGTCGCATTGAGATGTGCGGACAGAGATTTGTCGAAGTTTGACACGAAATATAAAAAAAATACGGAGGTGTGTCAGCATGACGTACACGTAGGGTGATGAAATAGGACCAGAACTTCTGTATTATACCACCCAAGTTACCGTAAAAACTTAGGTTTTGGAAATATGGCTGATTAAAGTAGTCGCATTGAGATGTGCGGACAGCGATTTGTCAAAGTATGACATGAAAAATAAAATAAATACGGAAGTGTGCCAACATGACGTACACATAGGATGATAGAATAGGTCCTGAAATTTAGTATTATACCACCCAAGTTACCTTAAAAACTTAGGTTTTGGAAATATGGGTGATTAAATTAGTCGCTATGCGATGTGCGGACAACGATTTGTCTAAGTTTGACATGAAATATAAAAATAAATACGGAATTGTGGATACATGACGTACACATAGGGTGATAGAATAGGACCAAAACTTCTGTATCATACCACCCAAGTTACCGTAAAAACTTAGGTTTTGGAAATATGGCTGATTAAAGTAGTCGCATTGAGATGTGCGGACAGCGATTTGTCAAAGTATGACATGAAAAATAAAATAAATACGGCAGTGTGTCAGCATGACGTACACGTAGGATGAAAGAATAGAACCAGAACTTTAGTACTATACCACCCAAGTTACCTTAAAAACTTAGGTTTTGGAAATATGGGTGATTAAATTAGTCGCTATGCGATGTGCGGACAACGATTTGTCTAAGTTTGACATGAAATATAAAAATAAATACGGAATTGTGGATACATGACGTACACATAGGGTGATAGAATAGGACCAGAACTTCTGAATTATACCACCCAAGTTACCGTAAAAACTTAGGCTTTGGAAATATGGGTGATTAAATTAGTCACTATGCGATGTGCGGACAACGATTTGTCTAAGTTTGACATGAAATATAAAAATAAATACGGAATTGTGGATACATGACGTACACGTATGGTGATAGAATAGGACCAGAACTTCTGTATTATACCACCCAAGTTACCGTAAAAACTTAGGTTTTGGAAATATAGTGATTAAAGTAGTCGCATTGAGATGTGCGGACAGCGATTTGTCAAAGTATGACATGAAAAATAATAATAAATACGGAAGTGTGCCAACATGACGTACACATAGGATGATAGAATAGGTCCTGAAATTTAGTATTATACCACCCAAGTTACCTTAAAAACTTAGGTTTTGGAAATATGGGTGATTAAATTAGTCGCTATGCGATGTGCGGACAACGATTTGTCTAAGTTGGACATGAAATATAAAAATAAATACGGAATTGTGGATACATGACGTACACATAGGGTGATAGAATAGGACCAGAACTTCTGTATTATACCACCGAAGTTACCGTAAAAACTTAGGTTTTGGAAATATGGCTGATCAAAGTAGTCGCATTGAGATGTGCGGACAGAGATTTGTCGAAGTTTGACACGAAATATAAAAAAAATACGGAGGTGTGCCAACATGACATACACATAGGATGATAGAATAGGTCCAGAACTTTAGTACTATACCACCCAAGTTACCTTAAAAACTTAGGTTTTGGAAATACGGGTGATTAAAATCGTCGCTTTGGATGTGTGGACAGTGATCCACCTAAGTTTGACATAAAATATAAAATAAAAACGGCAGTGTGTCAGCATGACTTACACGTAGGGTGATGAAATAGGACCAGAACTTTAGTACTATACCACCCAAGTTACCTTAAAAACTTAGGTTTTGAATAAATGGGTGATTAAATTAGTCGCTATGCGATGTGCGGTCAACGATTTGTCTAAGTATGACATGAAATATAATAATAAATACGGAGGTGTGCCAACATTACGTACACGTAGAGTGATAGAATAGGACCAGAACTTCTGTATTATACCAACCAAGTTACCGTAAAAACTTAGGTTTTGGAAAAATGGCTGATTAAAGTAGTCGCATTGAGATGTGCGGACAGAGATTTGTCGAAGTTTGACACGAAATATAAAAAAAATACGGAGGTGTGCCAACATGACGTACATATAGGATGATAGAATAGGTCCAGAACTTTAGTACTATACCACCCAAGTTACCGTAAAAACTTAGGTTTTGGAAATATGGATGATTAAATTAGTCGCTATGCGATGTGCGGACAACGATTTGTCTAAGTTTGACATGAAATATAAAAATAAATACGGAATTGTGGATACATGACGTACACATAGGGTGATAGAATAGGACCAGAACTTCTGTACTATACCACCCAAGTTACCTTAAAATCTTAGGTTTTGGATATATGGGTGATTAAATTAGTCGCTATGCGATGTGTGGACAACGATTTGTCTAAGTATGACATGAAATATAATAATAAATACGGAGGTGTGCCAACATTACGTACACATAGGGTGATAGAATAGGACCAGAACTTCTGTATTATACCACCCAAGTTACCGTAAAAACTTAGGTTTTGGAAATATGGCTGATTAAAGTAGTCGCATTGAGATGTGCGGACAACGATTTGTCTAAGTTTGACATGAAATATAAAAATAAATACGGAATTTTGGATACATGACGTACACATTGGGTGATAGAATAGGATTAGAACTATATTATTATACCACTCAGGTTACCGTCAAAACTTAGGTTTTGGAAATACGGGTGATTAAAATAGTCGCTTTGGATGTGCGGACAACGATTTGTCTAAGTTTGACATGAAATATAAAAATAAATACGGAATTTTTGATACATGACGTACACATTGGGTGATAGAATAGGATTAGAACTATATTATTATACCACTCGGGTTACTGTCAAAACTTAGGTTTTGGAAATACGGGTGATTAAAATAGTCGCTTTGGATGTGTGGACAGCGATCCACCTAAGTTTGACATAAAATATAAAATAAATACGGAAGTGTGTCAGCATGACGTACACGTAGGATGAAAGAATAGGACCAGAACTTTAGTACTATACCACCCAAGTTACCTTAAAAACTTAGGTTTTGGAAATATGGGTGATTAAATTAGTCGCTATGCGATGTGCGGACAACGATTTGTCTAAGTATGACATGAAATATAATAATAAATACGGAGGTGTGTCAGCATGACGTACACGTAGGGTGATGAAATAGGACCAGAACTTCTGTATTATACCACCCAAGTTACCGTAAAAACTTAGGTTTTGGAAATATGGCTGATTAAAGTAGTCGCATTGAGATGTGCGGACAGCGATTTGTCAAAGTATGACATGAAAAATAAAATAAATACGGAAGTGTGCCAACATGACGTACACATAGGATGATAGAATAGGTCCTGAAATTTAGTATTATACCACCCAAGTTACCTTAAAAACTTAGGTTTTGGAAATTTGGGTGATTAAATTAGTCGCTATGCGATGTGCGGACAACGATTTGTCTAAGTTTGACATGAAATATAAACATAAATACGGAATTGTGGATACATGACGTACACATAGGGTGATAGAATAGGACCAGAACTTCTGTATTATACCACCCAAGTTACCGTAAAAACTTAGGTTTTGGAAATATGGCTGATTAAAGTAGTCGTATTGAGATGTGCGGACAGCGATTTGTCAAAGTATGACATGAAAAATAAAATAAATACGGAAGTGTGCCAACATGACGTACACATAGGATGATAGAATAGGTCCTGAAATTTAGTATTATACCACCTAAGTTACCTTAAAAACTTAGGTTTTGGAAATATGGGTGATTAAATTATTCGCTATGCGATGTGCGGATAACGATTTGTCTAAGTATGACTTGAAATATAATAATAAATACGAAAGTGTGCCAACATTACGTACATATAGGGTGATAGAATAGGACCAGAACTTCTGTATTATACCACCCAAGTTACCGTAAAAACTTAGGTTTTGGAAATATGGCTGATAAAAGTAGTCGCATTGAGATGTGCGGACAGCGATTTGTCAAAGTATGACATGAAAAATAAAATAAATACGGAAGTGTGCCAACAAGACGTACACATAGGATGATAGAATAGGTCCTGAAATTTAGTATTATACCACCCAAGTTACCTTAAAAACTTAGGTTTTGGAAATATGGGTGATTAAATTAGTCGCTATGCGATGTTGCGGCCAACGATTTGTCTAAGTTTGACATGAAATATAAAAATAAATACGGAATTGTGGATACATGACGTACACATTGGGTGATAGAATAGGATTAGAACTATATTATTATACCACTCAGGTTACCGTCAAAACTTAGGTTTTGGAAATACGGGTGATTAAAATAGTCGCTTTGGATGTGTGGACAGCGATCCACCTAAGTTTGACATAAAATATAAAATAAATACGGCAGTGTGTCAGCATGACGTACACGTAGGATGAAAGAATAGGACCAGAACTTTAGTACTATACCACCCAAGTTACCTTAAAAACTTAGGTTTTGGAAATATGGCTGATTAAATTAGTCGCTATGCGATGTGCGGACAACGATTTGTCTAAGTATGACATGAAATATAATAATAAATACGGAGGTGTGCCAACATTACGTACACATAGGGTGATAGAATAGGACCAGAACTTCTGTATTATACCACCCAAGTTACCGTAAAAACTTAGGTTTTGGAAATATGGCTGATTAAAGTAGTCGCATTGAGATGTGCGGACAGAGATTTGTCGAAGTTTGACACGAAATATAAAAAAAATACGGAGGTGTGTCAGCATGACGTACACGTAGGGTGATGAAATAGGACCAGAACTTCTGTATTATACCACCCAAGTTACCGTAAAAACTTAGGTTTTGGAAATATGGCTGATTAAAGTAGTCGCATTGAGATGTGCGGACAGCGATTTGTCAAAGTATGACATGAAAAATAAAATAAATACGGAAGTGTGCCAACATGACGTACACATAGGATGATAGAATAGGTCCTGAAATTTAGTATTATACCACCCAAGTTACCTTAAAAACTTAGGTTTTGGAAATATGGGTGATTAAATTAGTCGCTATGCGATGTGCGGACAACGATTTGTCTAAGTTTGACATGAAATATAAAAATAAATACGGAATTGTGGATACATGACGTACACATAGGGTGATAGAATAGGACCAAAACTTCTGTATCATACCACCCAAGTTACCGTAAAAACTTAGGTTTTGGAAATATGGCTGATTAAAGTAGTCGCATTGAGATGTGCGGACAGCGATTTGTCAAAGTATGACATGAAAAATAAAATAAATACGGCAGTGTGTCAGCATGACGTACACGTAGGATGAAAGAATAGGACCAGAACTTTAGTACTATACCACCCAAGTTACCTTAAAAACTTAGGTTTTGGAAATATGGGTGATTAAATTAGTCACTATGCGATGTGCGGACAACGATTTGTCTACGTATGACATGAAATATAATAATAAATACGGAAGTGTGCCAACATTACGTACATATAGGGTGATAGAATAGGACCAGAACTTCTGTATTATACCACCCAAGTTACCGTAAAAACTTAGGTTTTGGAAATATGGCTGATTAAATTAGTCACTATGCGATGTGCGGACAGAGATTTGTCGAAGTTTGACACGAAATATAAAAAAAAATACGGAGGTGTGCCAACATGACGTACACATAGGATGATAGAATAGGTCCAGAACTTTAGTACTATACCACCCAAGTTACCTTAAAAACTTAGGTTTTGGAAATACGGGTGATTAAAATAGTCGCTTTGGATGTGTGGACAGTGATCCACCTAAGTTTGACATAAAATATAAAATAAATACGGCAGTGTGTCAGCATGACGTACACGTAGGGTGATGAAATAGGACCAGAACTTCTGTATTATACCACCCAAGTTACCGTAAAAACTTAGGTTTTGGAAATATGGCTGATTAAAGTAGTCGCATTGAGATGTGCGGACAGCGATTTGTCAAAGTATGACATGAAAAATAAAATAAATACGGAAGTTTGCCAACATGACGTACACATAGGATGATAGAATAGGACCAGAACTTCTGTACTATACCACCCAAGTTACCTTAAAATCTTAGGTTTTGGATATATGGGTGATTAAATTAGTCGCTATGCGATGTGTGGACAACGATTTGTCTAAGTATGACATGAAATATAATAATAAATACGGAGGTGTGCCAACATTACGTACACATAGGGTGATAGAATAGGACCAGAACTTCTGTATTATACCACCCAAGTTACCGTAAAAACTTAGGTTTTGGAAATATGGCTGATTAAAGTAGTCGTATTGAGATGTGCGGACAGCGATTTGTCAAAGTATGACATGAAAAATAAAATAAATACGGAAGTGTGCCAACATGACGTACACATAGGATGATAGAATAGGTCCTGAAATTTAGTATTATACCACCTAAGTTACCTTAAAAACTTAGGTTTTGGAAATATGGGTGATTAAATTAGTCGCTATGCGATGTGCGGACAACGATTTGTCTAAGTTTGGCATGAAATATAAAAATAAATACGGAATTGTGGATACATGACGTACACATTGGGTGATAGAATAGGATTAGAACGATATTATTATACCACTCAGGTTACCGTCAAAACTTAGGTTTTGGAAATACGGGTGATTAAAATAGTCGCTTTGGATGTGTGGACAGCGATCCACCTAAGTTTGACATAAAATATAAAATAAATACGGCAGTGTGTCAGCATGACGTACACGTAGGATGAAAGAATAGGACCAGAACTTTAGTACTATACCACCCAAGTTACCTTAAAAACTTAGGTTTTGGAAATATGGCTGATTAAATTAGTCGCTATGCGATGTGCGGACAACGATTTGTCTAAGTATGACATGAAATATAATAATAAATACGGAGGTGTGCCAACATTACGTACACATAGGGTGATAGAATAGGACCAGAACTTCTGTATTATACCACCCAAGTTACCGTAAAAACTTAGGTTTTGGAAATATGGCTGATTAAAGTAGTCGCATTGAGATGTGCGGACAGAGATTTGTCGAAGTTTGACACGAAATATAAAAAAAATACGGAGGTGTGTCAGCATGACGTACACGTAGGGTGATGAAATAGGACCAGAACTTCTGTATTATACCACCCAAGTTACCGTAAAAACTTAGGTTTTGGAAATATGGCTGATTAAAGTAGTCGCATTGAGATGTGCGGACAGCGATTTGTCAAAGTATGACATGAAAAATAAAATAAATACGGAAGTGTGCCAACATGACGTACACATAGGATGATAGAATAGGTCCTGAAATTTAGTATTATACCACCCAAGTTACCTTAAAAACTTAGGTTTTGGAAATATGGGTGATTAAATTAGTCGCTATGCGATGTGCGGACAACGATTTGTCTAAGTTTGACATGAAATATAAAAATAAATACGGAATTGTGGATACATGACGTACACATAGGGTGATAGAATAGGACCAAAACTTCTGTATCATACCACCCAAGTTACCGTAAAAACTTAGGTTTTGGAAATATGGCTGATTAAAGTAGTCGCATTGAGATGTGCGGACAGCGATTTGTCAAAGTATGACATGAAAAATAAAATAAATACGGCAGTGTGTCAGCATGACGTACACGTAGGATGAAAGAATAGGACCAGAACTTTAGTACTATACCACCCAAGTTACCTTAAAAACTTAGGTTTTGGAAATATGGGTGATTAAATTAGTCACTATGCGATGTGCGGACAACGATTTGTCTACGTATGACATGAATTATAATAATAAATACGGAAGTGTGCCAACATTACGTACATATAGGGTGATAGAATAGGACCAGAACTTCTGTATTATACCACCCAAGTTACCGTAAAAACTTAGGTTTTGGAAATATGGCCGATTAAATTAGTCACTATGCGATGTGCGGACAGAGATTTGTCGAAGTTTGACACGAAATATAAAAAAAATACGGAGGTGTGCCAACATGACGTACACATAGGATGATAGAATAGGTCCAGAACTTTAGTACTATACCACCCAAGTTACCTTAAAAACTTAGGTTTTGGAAATACGGGTGATTAAAATAGTCGCTTTGGATGTGTGGACAGTGATCCACCTAAGTTTGACATAAAATATAAAATAAATACGGCAGTGTGTCAGCATGACGTACACGTAGGGTGATGAAATAGGACCAGAACTTCTGTATTATACCACCCAAGTTACCGTAAAAACTTAGGTTTTGGAAATATGGCTGATTAAAGTAGTCGCATTGAGATGTGCGGACAGCGATTTGTCAAAGTATGACATGAAAAATAAAATAAATACGGAAGTTTGCCAACATGACGTACACATAGGATGATAGAATAGGTCATGAAATTTAGTATTATACCACCCAAGTTACCTTAAAAACTTAGGTTTTGGAAATATGGGTGATTTAATTAGTCGCTATGCGATGTGCGGACAACGATTTGTCTAAGTTTGACATGAAATATAAAAATAAATACGGAATTGTGGATACATGACGTACACATAGGGTGATAGAATAGGACCAGAACTTCTGAATTATACCACCCAAGTTACCGTAAAAACTTAGGCTTTGGAAATATGGGTGATTAAATTAGTCACTATGCGATGTGCGGACAACGATTTGTCTAAGTTTGACATGAAATATAAAAATAAATACGGAATTGTGGATACATGACGTACACGTAGGGTGATAGAATAGGACCAGAACTTCTGTATTATACCACCCAAGTTACCGTAAAAACTTAGGTTTTGGAAATATAGTGATTAAAGTAGTCGCATTGAGATGTGCGGACAGCGATTTGTCAAAGTATGACATGAAAAATAATAATAAATACGGAAGTGTGCCAACATGACGTACACATAGGATGATAGAATAGGTCCTGAAATTTAGTATTATACCACCCAAGTTACCTTAAAAACGTAGGTTTTGGAAATATGGGTGATTAAATTAGTCGCTATGCGATGTGCGGACAACGATTTGTCTAAGTTGGACATGAAATATAAAAATAAATACGGAATTGTGGATACATGACGTACACATAGGGTGATAGAATAGGACCAGAACTTCTGTATTATACCACCGAAGTTACCGTAAAAACTTAGGTTTTGGAAATATGGCTGATCAAAGTAGTCGCATTGAGATGTGCGGACAGAGATTTGTCGAAGTTTGACACGAAATATAAAAAAAATACGGAGGTGTGCCAACATGACATACACATAGGATGATAGAATAGGTCCAGAACTTTAGTACTATACCACCCAAGTTACCTTAAAAACTTAGGTTTTGGAAATACGGGTGATTAAAATCGTCGCTTTGGATGTGTGGACAGTGATACACCTAAGTTTGACATAAAATATAAAATAAAAACGGCAGTGTGTCAGCATGACTTACACGTAGGGTGATGAAATAGGACCAGAACTTTAGTACTATACCACCCAAGTTACCTTAAAAACTTAGGTTTTGAAAATATGGGTGATTAAATTAGTCGCTATGCGATGTGCGGTTAACGATTTGTCTAAGTATGACATGAAATATAATAATAAATACAAAGGTGTGCCAACATTACGTACACGTAGAGTGATAGAATAGGACCAGAACTTCTGTATTATACCACCCACGTTACCGTAAAAACTTAGGTTTTGGAAAAATGGCTGATTAAAGTAGTCGCATTGAGATGTGCGGACAGAGATTTGTCAAAGTTTGACACGAAATATAAAAAAAATACGGAGGTGTGCCAACATGACGTACATATAGGATGATAGAATAGGTCCAGAACTTTAGTACTATACCACCCAAGTTACCGTAAAAACTTAGGTTTTGGAAATATGGGTGATTAAATTAGTCGCTATGCGATGTGCGGACAACGATTTGTCTAAGTTTGACATGAAATATAAAAATAAATACGGAATTGTGGATACATGACGTACACATAGGGTGATAGAATAGGACCAGAACTTCTGTACTATACCACCCAAGTTACCTTAAAATCTTAGGTTTTGGATATATGGGTGATTAAATTAGTCGCTATGCGATGTGTGGACAACGATTTGTCTAAGTATGATATGAAATATAATAATAAATACGGAGGTGTGCCAACATTACGTACACATAGGGTGATAGAATAGGACCAGAACTTCTGTATTATACCACCCAAGTTACCGTAAAAACTTAGGTTTTGGAAATATGGCTGATTAAAGTAGTCGCATTGAGATGTGCGGACAACGATTTGTCTAAGTTTGACATGAAATATAAAAATAAATACGGAATTTTGGATACATGACGTACACATTGGGTGATAGAATAGGATTAGAACTATATTATTATACCACTCAGGTTACCGTCAAAACTTAGGTTTTGGAAATACGGGTGATTAAAATAGTCGCTTTGGATGTGCGGACAACGATCCACCTAAGTTTGACATAAAATATAAAATAAATACGGAAGTGTGTCAGCATGACGTACACGTAGGATGAAAGAATAGGACCAGAACTTTAGTACTATACCACCCAAGTTACCTTAAAAACTTAGGTTTTGGAAATATGGGTGATTAAATTAGTCGCTATGCGATGTGCGGACAACGATTTGTCTAAGTATGACATGAAATATAATAATAAATACGGAGGTGTGTCAGCATGACGTACACGTAGGGTGATGAAATAGGACCAGAACTTCTGTAATATACCACCCAAGTTACCGTAAAAACTTAGGTTTTGGAAATATGGCTGATTAAAGTAGTCGCATTGAGATGTGCGGACAGCGATTTGTCAAAGTATGACATGAAAAATAAAATAAATACGGAAGTGTGCCAACATGACGTACACATAGGATGATAGAATAGGTCCTGAAATTTAGTATTATACCACCCAAGTTACCTTAAAAACTTAGGTTTTGGAAATTTGGGTGATTAAATTAGTCGCTATGCGATGTGCGGACAACGATTTGTCTAAGTTTGACATGAAATATAAACATAAATACGGAATTGTGGATACATGACGTACACATAGGGTGATAGAATAGGACCAGAACTTCTGTATTATACCACCCAAGTTACCGTAAAAACTTAGGTTTTGGAAATATGGCTGATTAAAGTAGTCGTATTGAGATGTGCGGACAGCGATTTGTCAAAGTATGACATGAAAAATAAAATAAATACGGAAGTGTGCCAACATGACGTACACATAGGATGATAGAATAGGTCCTGAAATTTAGTATTATACCACCTAAGTTACCTTAAAAACTTAGGTTTTGGAAATATGGGTGATTAAATTAGTCGCTATGCGATGTGCGGATAACGATTTGTCTAAGTATGACTTGAAATATAATAATAAATACGAAAGTGTGCCAACATTACGTACATATAGGGTGATAGAATAGGACCAGAACTTCTGTATTATACCACCCAAGTTACCGTAAAAACTTAGGTTTTGGAAATATGGCTGATAAAAGTAGTCGCATTGAGATGTGCGGACAGCGATTTGTCAAAGTATGACATGAAAAATAAAATAAATACGGAAGTGTGCCAACAAGACGTACACATAGGATGATAGAATAGGTCCTGAAATTTAGTATTATACCACCCAAGTTACCTTAAAAACTTAGGTTTTGGAAATATGGGTGATTAAATTAGTCGCTATGCGATGTTGCGGCCAACGATTTGTCTAAGTTTGACATGAAATATAAAAATAAATACGGAATTGTGGATACATGACGTACACATTGGGTGATAGAATAGGATTAGAACTATATTATTATACCACTCAGGTTACCGTCAAAACTTAGGTTTTGGAAATACGGGTGATTAAAATAGTCGCTTTGGATGTGTGGACAGCGATCCACCTAAGTTTGACATAAAATATAAAATAAATACGGCAGTGTGTCAGCATGACGTACACGTAGGATGAAAGAATAGGACCAGAACTTTAGTACTATACCACCCAAGTTACCTTAAAAACTTAGGTTTTGGAAATATGGCTGATTAAAGTAGTCGCATTGAGATGTGCGGACAACGATTTGTCTAAGTTTGACATGAAATATAAAAATAAATACGGAATTTTGGATACATGACGTACACATTGGGTGATAGAATAGGATTAGAACTATATTATTATACCACTCAGGTTACCGTCAAAACTTAGGTTTTGGAAATACGGGTGATTAAAATAGTCGCTTTGGATGTGCGGACAACGATTTGTCTAAGTTTGACATGAAATATAAAAATAAATACGGAATTTTGGATACATGACGTACACATTGGGTGATAGAATAGGATTAGAACTATATTATTATACCACTCAGGTTACCGTCAAAACTTAGGTTTTGGAAATACGGGTGATTAAAATAGTCGCTTTGGATGTGTGGACAGCGATCCACCTAAGTTTGACATAAAATATAAAATAAATACGGAAGTGTGTCAGCATGACGTACACGTAGGATGAAAGAATAGGACCAGAACTTTAGTACTATACCACCCAAGTTACCTTTAAAAACTTAGGTTTTGGAAATATGGGTGATTAAGTTAGTCGCTATGCGATGTGCGGACAACGATTTGTCTAAGTATGACATGAAATATAATAATAAATACGGAGGTGTGCCAACATTACGTACACATAGGGTGATAGAATAGGACCAGAACTTCTGTATTATACCACCCAAGTTACCGTAAAAACTTAGGTTTTGGAAATATGGCTGATTAAAGTAGTCGCATTGAGATGTGCGGACAGAGATTTGTCGAAGTTTGACACGAAATATAAAAAAAATACGGAAGTGTGTCAGCATGACGTACACGTAGGATGAAAGAATAGGACCAGAACTTCTGTATTATACCACCCAAGTTACCTTAAAAACTTAGGTTTTAGAAATATGGGTGATTAAATTAGTCGCTATGCGATGTGCGGACAACGATTTGTCTAAGTTTGACATGAAATATAAAAATAAATACGGAATTTTGGATACATGACGTAAACATTGGGTGATAGAATAGGATTAGAACTATATTATTATACCACTCAGGTTACCGTCAAAACTTAGGTTTTGGAAATACGGGTGATTAAAATAGTCGCTTTGGATGTGTGGACAGCGATCCACCTAAGTTTGACATAAAATATAAAATAAATACGGCAGTGTGTCAGCATGACGTACACGTAGGATGAAAGAATAGGACCAGAACTTTAGTACTATACCACCCAAGTTACCTTAAAAACTTAGGTTTTGGAAATATGGGTGATTAAATTAGTCGCTATGCGATGTGCGGACAACGATTTGTCTAAGTATGACATGAAATATAATAATAAATACGGAAGTGTGCCAACATTACGTACATATAGGGTGATAGAATAGGACCAGAACTTCTGTATTATACCACCCAAGTTACCGTAAAAACTTAGGTTTTGGAAATATGGCTGATTAAAGTAGTCGCATTGAGATGTGCGGACAGAGATTTGTCGAAGTTTGACACGAAATATAAAAAAATACGAAGGTGTGCCAACATGACGTACACATAGGATGATAGAATAGGTCCAGAACTTTAGTACTATACCACCCAAGTTACCTTAAAAATTTAGGTTTTGGAAATACGGGTGATTAAAATAGTCGCTTTGGATGTGTGGACAGCGATCCACCTAAGTTTGACATAAAATATAAAATAAATACGGCAGTGTGTCAGCATGACGTACACGTAGGATGAAAGAATAGGACCAGAACTTTAGTACTATACCACCCAAGTTACCTTAAAAACTTAGGTTTTGGAAATATGGCTGATTAAATTAGTCGCTATGCGATGTGCGGACAACGATTTGTCTAAGTATGACATGAAATATAATAATAAATACGGAGGTGTGCCAACATTACGTACACATAGGGTGATAGAATAGGACCAGAACTTCTGTATTATACCACCCAAGTTACCGTAAAAACTTAGGTTTTGGAAATATGGCTGATTAAAGTAGTCGCATTGAGATGTGCGGACAGAGATTTGTCGAAGTTTGACACGAAATATAAAAAAAATACGGAGGTGTGTCAGCATGACGTACACGTAGGGTGATGAAATAGGACCAGAACTTCTGTATTATACCACCCAAGTTACCGTAAAAACTTAGGTTTTGGAAATATGGCTGATTAAAGTAGTCGCATTGAGATGTGCGGACAGCGATTTGTCAAAGTATGACATGAAAAATAAAATAAATACGGAAGTGTGCCAACATGACGTACACATAGGATGATAGAATAGGTCCTGAAATTTAGTATTATACCACCCAAGTTACCTTAAAAACTTAGGTTTTGGAAATATGGGTGATTAAATTAGTCGCTATGCGATGTGCGGACAACGATTTGTCTAAGTTTGACATGAAATATAAAAATAAATACGGAATTGTGGATACATGACGTACACATAGGGTGATAGAATAGGACCAAAACTTCTGTATCATACCACCCAAGTTACCGTAAAAACTTAGGTTTTGGAAATATGGCTGATTAAAGTAGTCGCATTGAGATGTGCGGACAGCGATTTGTCAAAGTATGACATGAAAAATAAAATAAATACGGCAGTGTGTCAGCATGACGTACACGTAGGATGAAAGAATAGGACCAGAACTTTAGTACTATACCACCCAAGTTACCTTAAAAACTTAGGTTTTGGAAATATGGGTGATTAAATTAGTCACTATGCGATGTGCGGACAACGATTTGTCTACGTATGACATGAATTATAATAATAAATACGGAAGTGTGCCAACATTACGTACATATAGGGTGATAGAATAGGACCAGAACTTCTGTATTATACCACCCAAGTTACCGTAAAAACTTAGGTTTTGGAAATATGGCCGATTAAATTAGTCACTATGCGATGTGCGGACAGAGATTTGTCGAAGTTTGACACGAAATATAAAAAAAATACGGAGGTGTGCCAACATGACGTACACATAGGATGATAGAATAGGTCCAGAACTTTAGTACTATACCACCCAAGTTACCTTAAAAACTTAGGTTTTGGAAATACGGGTGATTAAAATAGTCGCTTTGGATGTGTGGACAGTGATCCACCTAAGTTTGACATAAAATATAAAATAAATACGGCAGTGTGTCAGCATGACGTACACGTAGGGTGATGAAATAGGACCAGAACTTCTGTATTATACCACCCAAGTTACCGTAAAAACTTAGGTTTTGGAAATATGGCTGATTAAAGTAGTCGCATTGAGATGTGCGGACAGCGATTTGTCAAAGTATGACATGAAAAATAAAATAAATACGGAAGTTTGCCAACATGACGTACACATAGGATGATAGAATAGGTCATGAAATTTAGTATTATACCACCCAAGTTACCTTAAAAACTTAGGTTTTGGAAATATGGGTGATTTAATTAGTCGCTATGCGATGTGCGGACAACGATTTGTCTAAGTTTGACATGAAATATAAAAATAAATACGGAATTGTGGATACATGACGTACACATAGGGTGATAGAATAGGACCAGAACTTCTGAATTATACCACCCAAGTTACCGTAAAAACTTAGGCTTTGGAAATATGGGTGATTAAATTAGTCACTATGCGATGTGCGGACAACGATTTGTCTAAGTTTGACATGAAATATAAAAATAAATACGGAATTGTGGATACATGACGTACACGTAGGGTGATAGAATAGGACCAGAACTTCTGTATTATACCACCCAAGTTACCGTAAAAACTTAGGTTTTGGAAATATAGTGATTAAAGTAGTCGCATTGAGATGTGCGGACAGCGATTTGTCAAAGTATGACATGAAAAATAATAATAAATACGGAAGTGTGCCAACATGACGTACACATAGGATGATAGAATAGGTCCTGAAATTTAGTATTATACCACCCAAGTTACCTTAAAAACTTAGGTTTTGGAAATATGGGTGATTAAATTAGTCGCTATGCGATGTGCGGACAACGATTTGTCTAAGTTGGACATGAAATATAAAAATAAATACGGAATTGTGGATACATGACGTACACATAGGGTGATAGAATAGGACCAGAACTTCTGTATTATACCACCGAAGTTACCGTAAAAACTTAGGTTTTGGAAATATGGCTGATCAAAGTAGTCGCATTGAGATGTGCGGACAGAGATTTGTCGAAGTTTGACACGAAATATAAAAAAAATACGGAGGTGTGCCAACATGACATACACATAGGATGATAGAATAGGTCCAGAACTTTAGTACTATACCACCCAAGTTACCTTAAAAACTTAGGTTTTGGAAATACGGGTGATTAAAATCGTCGCTTTGGATGTGTGGACAGTGGTACACCTAAGTTTGACATAAAATATAAAATAAAAACGGCAGTGTGTCAGCATGACTTACACGTAGGGTGATGAAATAGGACCAGAACTTTAGTACTATACCACCCAAGTTACCTTAAAAACTTAGGTTTTGAAAATATGGGTGATTAAATTAGTCGCTATGCGATGTGCGGTTAACGATTTGTCTAAGTATGACATGAAATATAATAATAAATACGGAGGTGTGCCAACATTACGTACACGTAGAGTGATAGAATAGGACCAGAACTTCTGTATTATACCACCCACGTTACCGTAAAAACTTAGGTTTTGGAAAAATGGCTGATTAAAGTAGTCGCATTGAGATGTGCGGACAGAGATTTGTCGAAGTTTGACACGAAATATAAAAAAAATACGGAGGTGTGCCAACATGACGTACATATAGGATGATAGAATAGGTCCAGAACTTTAGTACTATACCACCCAAGTTACCGTAAAAACTTAGGTTTTGGAAATATGGGTGATTAAATTAGTCGCTATGCGATGTGCGGACAACGATTTGTCTAAGTTTGACATGAAATATAAAAATAAATACGGAATTGTGGATACATGACGTACACATAGGGTGATAGAATAGGACCAGAACTTCTGTACTATACCACCCAAGTTACCTTAAAATCTTAGGTTTTGGATATATGGGTGATTAAATTAGTCGCTATGCGATGTGTGGACAACGATTTGTCTAAGTATGACATGAAATATAATAATAAATACGGAGGTGTGCCAACATTACGTACACATAGGGTGATAGAATAGGACCAGAACTTCTGTATTATACCACCCAAGTTACCGTAAAAACTTAGGTTTTGGAAATATGGCTGATTAAAGTAGTCGCATTGAGATGTGCGGACAACGATTTGTCTAAGTTTGACATGAAATATAAAAATAAATACGGAATTTTGGATACATGACGTACACATTGGGTGATAGAATAGGATTAGAACTATATTATTATACCACTCAGGTTACCGTCAAAACTTAGGTTTTGGAAATACGGGTGATTAAAATAGTCGCTTTGGATGTGCGGACAACGATCCACCTAAGTTTGACATAAAATATAAAATAAATACGGAAGTGTGTCAGCATGACGTACACGTAGGATGAAAGAATAGGACCAGAACTTTAGTACTATACCACCCAAGTTACCTTAAAAACTTAGGTTTTGGAAATATGGGTGATTAAATTAGTCGCTATGCGATGTGCGGACAACGATTTGTCTAAGTATGACATGAAATATAATAATAAATACGGAGGTGTGTCAGCATGACGTACACGTAGGGTGATGAAATAGGACCAGAACTTCTGTAATATACCACCCAAGTTACCGTAAAAACTTAGGTTTTGGAAATATGGCTGATTAAAGTAGTCGCATTGAGATGTGCGGACAGCGATTTGTCAAAGTATGACATGAAAAATAAAATAAATACGGAAGTGTGCCAACATGACGTACACATAGGATGATAGAATAGGTCCTGAAATTTAGTATTATACCACCCAAGTTACCTTAAAAACTTAGGTTTTGGAAATTTGGGTGATTAAATTAGTCGCTATGCGATGTGCGGACAACGATTTGTCTAAGTTTGACATGAAATATAAACATAAATACGGAATTGTGGATACATGACGTACACATAGGGTGATAGAATAGGACCAGAACTTCTGTATTATACCACCCAAGTTACCGTAAAAACTTAGGTTTTGGAAATATGGCTGATTAAAGTAGTCGTATTGAGATGTGCGGACAGCGATTTGTCAAAGTATGACATGAAAAATAAAATAAATACGGAAGTGTGCCAACATGACGTACACATAGGATGATAGAATAGGTCCTGAAATTTAGTATTATACCACCTAAGTTACTTTAAAAACTTAGGTTTTGGAAATATGGGTGATTAAATTAGTCGCTATGCGATGTGCGGATAACGATTTGTCTAAGTATGACTTGAAATATAATAATAAATACGAAAGTGTGCCAACATTACGTACATATAGGGTGATAGAATAGGACCAGAACTTCTGTATTATACCACCCAAGTTACCGTAAAAACTTAGGTTTTGGAAATATGGCTGATAAAAGTAGTCGCATTGAGATGTGCGGACAGCGATTTGTCAAAGTATGACATGAAAAATAAAATAAATACGGAAGTGTGCCAACAAGACGTACACATAGGATGATAGAATAGGTCCTGAAATTTAGTATTATACCACCCAAGTTACCTTAAAAACTTAGGTTTTGGAAATATGGGTGATTAAATTAGTCGCTATGCGATGTTGCGGCCAACGATTTGTCTAAGTTTGACATGAAATATAAAAATAAATACGGAATTGTGGATACATGACGTACACATTGGGTGATAGAATAGGATTAGAACTATATTATTATACCACTCAGGTTACCGTCAAAACTTAGGTTTTGGAAATACGGGTGATTAAAATAGTCGCTTTGGATGTGTGGACAGCGATCCACCTAAGTTTGACATAAAATATAAAATAAATACGGCAGTGTGTCAGCATGACGTACACGTAGGATGAAAGAATAGGACCAGAACTTTAGTACTATACCACCCAAGTTACCTTAAAAACTTAGGTTTTGGAAATATGGCTGATTAAAGTAGTCGCATTGAGATGTGCGGACAACGATTTGTCTAAGTTTGACATGAAATATAAAAATAAATACGGAATTTTGGATACATGACGTACACATTGGGTGATAGAATAGGATTAGAACTATATTATTATACCACTCAGGTTACCGTCAAAACTTAGGTTTTGGAAATACGGGTGATTAAAATAGTCGCTTTGGATGTGCGGACAACGATTTGTCTAAGTTTGACATGAAATATAAAAATAAATACGGAATTTTGGATACATGACGTACACATTGGGTGATAGAATAGGATTAGAACTATATTATTATACCACTCAGGTTACCGTCAAAACTTAGGTTTTGGAAATACGGGTGATTAAAATAGTCGCTTTGGATGTGTGGACAGCGATCCACCTAAGTTTGACATAAAATATAAAATAAATACGGAAGTGTGTCAGCATGACGTACACGTAGGATGAAAGAATAGGACCAGAACTTTAGTACTATACCACCCAAGTTACCTTTAAAAACTTAGGTTTTGGAAATATAGGTGATTAAGTTAGTCGCTATGCGATGTGCGGACAACGATTTGTCTAAGTATGACATGAAATATAATAATAAATACGGAGGTGTGCCAACATTACGTACACATAGGGTGATAGAATAGGACCAGAACTTCTGTATTATACCACCCAAGTTACCGTAAAAACTTAGGTTTTGGAAATATGGCTGATTAAAGTAGTCGCATTGAGATGTGCGGACAGAGATTTGTCGAAGTTTGACACGAAATATAAAAAAAATACGGAAGTGTGTCAGCATGACGTACACGTAGGATGAAAGAATAGGACCAGAACTTCTGTATTATACCACCCAAGTTACCTTAAAAACTTAGGTTTTAGAAATATGGGTGATTAAATTAGTCGCTATGCGATGTGCGGACAACGATTTGTCTAAGTTTGACATGAAATATAAAAATAAATACGGAATTTTGGATACATGACGTAAACATTGGGTGATAGAATAGGATTAGAACTATATTATTATACCACTCAGGTTACCGTCAAAACTTAGGTTTTGGAAATACGGGTGATTAAAATAGTCGCTTTGGATGTGTGGACAGCGATCCACCTAAGTTTGACATAAAATATAAAATAAATACGGCAGTGTGTCAGCATGACGTACACGTAGGATGAAAGAATAGGACCAGAACTTTAGTACTATACCACCCAAGTTACCTTAAAAACTTAGGTTTTGGAAATATGGGTGATTAAATTAGTCGCTATGCGATGTGCGGACAACGATTTGTCTAAGTATGACATGAAATATAATAATAAATACGGAAGTGTGCCAACATTACGTACATATAGGGTGATAGAATAGGACCAGAACTTCTGTATTATACCACCCAAGTTACCGTAAAAACTTAGGTTTTGGAAATATGGCTGATTAAAGTAGTCGCATTGAGATGTGCGGACAGAGATTTGTCGAAGTTTGACACGAAATATAAAAAAATACGAAGGTGTGCCAACATGACGTACACATAGGATGATAGAATAGGTCCAGAACTTTAGTACTATACCACCCAAGTTACCTTAAAAATTTAGGTTTTGGAAATACGGGTGATTAAAATAGTCGCTTTGGATGTGTGGACAGCGATCCACCTAAATTTGACATAAAATATAAAATAAATACGGCAGTGTGTCAGCATGACGTACACGTAGGATGAAAGAATAGGACCAGAACTTTAGTACTATACCACCCAAGTTACCTTAAAAACTTAGGTTTTGGAAATATGGGTGATTAAATTAGTCGCTATGCGATGTGCGGACGATTTGTCTAAGTATGATATGAAATATAATAATAAATACGGAGGTGTGCCAACATTACGTACACATAGGGTGATAGAATAGGACCAGAACTTCTGTATTATACCACCCAAGTTACCGTAAAAACTTAGGTTTTGGAAATATGGCTGATTAAAGTAGTCGCATTGAGATGTGCGGACAACGATTTGTCTAAGTTTGACATGAAATATAAAAATAAATACGGAATTTTGGATACATGACGTACACATTGGGTGATAGAATAGGATTAGAACTATATTATTATACCACTCAGGTTACCGTCAAAACTTAGGTTTTGGAAATACGGGTGATTAAAATAGTCGCTTTGGATGTGCGGACAACGATTTGTCTAAGTTTGACATGAAATATAAAAATAAATACGGAATTTTTGATACATGACGTACACATTGGGTGATAGAATAGGATTAGAACTATATTATTATACCACTCAGGTTACCGTCAAAACTTAGGTTTTGGAAATACGGGTGATTAAAATAGTCGCTTTGGATGTGTGGACAGCGATCCACCTAAGTTTGACATAAAATATAAAATAAATACGGAAGTGTGTCAGCATGACGTACACGTAGGATGAAAGAATAGGACCAGAACTTTAGTACTATACCACCCAAGTTACCTTAAAAACTTAGGTTTTGGAAATATGGCTGATTAAATTAGTCGCTTTGCGATGTGCGGACAACGATTTGTCTAAGTATGACATGAAATATAATAATAAATACGGAGGTGTGCCAACATTACGTACACATAGGGTGATAGAATAGGACGAGAACTTCTGTATTATACCACCCAAGTTACCGTAAAAACTTAGGTTTTGGAAATATGGCTGATTAAAGTAGTCTCATTGAGATGTGCGGACAGAGATTCGTCGAAGTTTGACACGAAATATAAAAAAAATACGGAGGTGTGTCAGCATGACTAACACGTAGGGTGATGAAATAGGACCAGAACTTCTGTATTATACCACCCAAGTTACCGTAAAAACTTAGGTTTTGGAAATATGGCTGATTAAAGTAGACGCATTGAGATGTGCGGACAGCGATTTGTCAAAGTATGACATGAAAAATAAAATAAATACGGAAGTGTGCCAACATGACGTACACATAGGATGATAGAATAGGTCCTGAAATTTAGTATTATACCACCCAAGTTACCTTAAAAACTTAGGTTTTGGAAATATGGGTGATTAAATTAGTCGCTATGCGATGTGCGGACAACGATTTGTCTAAGTTTGACATGAAATATAAAAATAAATACGGAATTGTGGATACATGACGTACACATAGGGTGATAGAATAGGACCAGAACTTCTGTATTATACCACCCAAGTTACCGTAAAAACTTAGGTTTTGGAAATATGGCTGATTAAAGTAGTCGCATTGAGATGTGCGGACAGCGATTTGTCAAAGTATGACATGAAAAATAAAATAAATACGGAAGTGTGCCAACATGACGTACACATAGGATGATAGAATAGGTCCTGAAATTTAGTATTATACCACCCAAGTTACCTTAAAAACTTAGGTTTTGGAAATATGGGTGATTAAATTAGTCGCTATGCGATGTACGGACAACGATTTGTCTAAGTATGACATGAAATATAATAATAAATACGGAAGTGTGCCAACATTACGTACATATAGGGTGATAGAATAGGACCAGAACTTCTGTATTATACCACCCAAGTTACCGTAAAAACTTAGGTTTTGGAAATATGGCTGATTAAAGTAGTCGCATTGAGATGTGCGGACAGCGATTTGTCAAAGTATGACATGAAAAATAAAATAAATACGGCAGTGTGTCAGCATGACGTACACGTAGGATGAAAGAATAGGACCAGAACTTTAGTACTATACCACCCAAGTTACCTTAAAAACTTAGGTTTTGGAAATATGGGTGATTAAATTAGTCACTATGCGATGTGCGGACAACGATTTGTCTACGTATGACATGAAATATAATAATAAATACGGAAGTGTGCCAACATTACGTACATATAGGGTGATAGAATAGGACCAGAACTTCTGTATTATACCACCCAAGTTACCGTAAAAACTTAGGTTTTGGAAATATGGCTGATTAAATTAGTCACTATGCGATGTGCGGACAGAGATTTGTCGAAGTTTGACACGAAATATAAAAAAAATACGGAGGTGTGCCAACATGACGTACACATAGGATGATAGAATAGGTCCAGAACTTTAGTACTATACCACCCAAGTTACCGTAAAAACTTAGGTTTTGGAAATATGGCTGATTAAAGTAGTCGCATTGAGATGTGCAGACAGCGATTTATCAAAGTATGACATGAAAAATAAAATAAATACGGAAGTTTGCCAACATGACGTACACATATGATGATAGAATAGGTCCTGAAATTTAGTATTATACCACCCAAGTTACCTTAAAAACTTAGGTTTTGGAAATATGGGTGATTAAATTAGTCGCTATGCGATGTGCGGACAACGATTTGTCTAAGTTTGACATGAAATATAAAAATAAATACGGAATTGTGGATACATGACGTACACGTAGGGTGATAGAATAGGACCAGAACTTCTGTATTATACCACCCAAGTTACCGTCAAAACTTAGGTTTTGGAAATATAGTGATTAAAGTAGTCGCATTGAGATGTGCGGACAGCGATTTGTCAAAGTATGACATGAAAAATAAAATAAATACGGAAGTGTGCCAACATGACGTACACATAGGATGATAGAATAGGTCCTGAAATTTAGTATTATACCACCCAAGTTACCTTAAAAACTTAGGTTTTGGAAATATGGGTGATTAAATTAGTCGCTATGCGATGTGCGGACAACGATTTGTCTAAGTTTGACATGAAATATAAAAATAAATACGGAATTGTGGATACATGACGTACACATAGGGTGATAGAATAGGACCAGAACTTCTATATTATACCACCCAAGCAACCGTAAAAACTTAGGTTTTGGAAATATGGCTGATTAAAGTAGTCGCATTGAGATGTGCGGACAGCGATTTGTCAAAGTATGACATGAAAAATTAAATAAATACGGAAGTGTGCCAACATGACGTACACATAGGATGATAGAATAGGTCCAGAACTTTAGTACTATACCACCCAAGTTACCGTAAAAACTTAGGTTTTGGAAATATGGCTGATTAAAGTAGTCGCATTGAGATGTGCGGACAGAGATTTGTCGAAGTTTGACACGAAATATAAAAAAAATACGGAGGTGTGCGAACATGACGTACATATAGGATGATAGAATAGGTCCAGAACTTTAGTACTATACCACCCAAGTTACCGTAAAAACTTAGGTTTTGGAAATATGGGTGATTAAATTAGTCGCTATGAGATGTGCGGATAACGATTTGTCTAAGTATGACTTGAAATATAATAATAAATACGGAAGTGTGCCAACATTACGTACATATAGGGTGATAGAATAGGACCAGAACTTCTGTATTATACCACCCAAGTTACCGTAAAAACTTAGGTTTTGGAAATATGGCTGATTAAAGTAGTCGCATTGAGATGTGCGGACAGCGATTTGTCAAAGTATGACATAAAAAATAAAAAAAATACGGAAGTGTGCCAACATGACGTACACATAGGATGATAGAATAGGTCCTGAAATTTAGTATTATACCACCCAAGTTACCTTAAAAACTTAGGTTTTGGAAATAGGGGTGATTAAAATAGTCGCTTTGGATGTGTGGACAGCATTCAACCTAAGTTTGACATAAAATATAAAATAAATACGGCAGTGTGTCAGCATGACGTACACGTAGGATGAAAGAATAGGACCAGAACTTTAGTACTATACCACCCAAGTTACCTTAAAAACTTAGGTTTTGGAAATATGGCTGATTAAAGTAGTCGCATTGAGATGTGCGGACAACGATTTGTCTAAGTTTGACATGAAATATAAAAATAAATACGGAATTTTGGATACATGACGTACACATTGGGTGATAGAATAGGATTAGAACTATATTATTATACCACTCAGGTTACCGTCAAAACTTAGGTTTTGGAAATACGGGTGATTAAAATAATCGCTTTGGATGTGCGGACAACGATTTGTCTAAGTTTGACATGAAATATAAAAATAAATACGGAATTTTGGATACATGACGTACACATTGAGTGATAGAATAGGATTAGAACTATAAAATTATACCTCTCAGGTTACCGTCAAAACTTAGGTTTTGGAAATACGGGTGATTAAAATAGTCGCTTTGGATGTGTGGACAGCGATCCACCTAAGTTTGACATAAAATATAAAAAAATACGGAAGTGTGTCAGCATGACGTACACGTAGGATGAAAGAATAGGACCAGAACTTTAGTACTATACCACCCAAGTTACCTTAAAAACTTAGGTTTTGGAAATATGGGTGATTAAATTAGTCGCTATGCGATGTGCGGACAACGATTTGTCTAAGTATGACATGAAATATAGTAATAAATACGGAAGTGTGCTAACATTACGTACATATAGGGTGATAGAATAGGACCAGAACTTTAGTACTATACCACCCAAGTTACCTTAAAAACCTAGGTTTTGGAAATATGGGTGATTAATTAAGTCGCTATGCGATGTGCGGACAACGATTTGTCTAAGTATGACATGAAATATAATAATAAATACGGAGGTGTGCCAACATTACGTACACGTAGGGTGATAGAATAGGACCAGAACTTCTGTATTATACCACCCAAGTTACCGTAAAAACTTAGGTTTTGGAAATATGGCTGATTAAAGTAGTCGCATTGAGATGTGCGGACAGAGATTTGTCGAAGTTTGACACGAAATATAAAAAAAATACGGAGGTGTGCCAACATGACGTACACATAGGATGATAGAATAGGTCCTGAAATTTAGTATTATACCACCCAAGTTACCTTAAAAACTTAGGTTTTGGAAATAGGGGTGATTAAAATAGTCGCTTTGGATGTGTGGACAGCGATCCACCTAAGTTTGACATAAAATATAAAATAAATACGGCAGTGTGTCAGCATGACGTACACGTAGGATGAAAGAATAGGACCAGAACTTTAGTACTATACCACCCAAGTTACCTTAAAAACTTAGGTTTTGGAAATATGGCTGATTAAAGTAGTCGCATTGAGATGTGCGGACAACGATTTGTCTAAGTTTGACATGAAATATAAAAATAAATACGGAATTTTGGATACATGACGTACACATTGGGTGATAGAATAGGATTAGAACTATATTATTATACCACTCAGGTTACCGTCAAAACTTAGGTTTTGGAAATACGGGTGATTAAAATAATCGCTTTGGATGTGCGGACAACGATTTGTCTAAGTTTGACATGAAATATAAAAATAAATACGGAATTTTGGATACATGACGTACACATTGGGTGATAGAATAGGATTAGAACTATAAAATTATACCTCTCAGGTTACCGTCAAAACTTAGGTTTTGGAAATACGGGTGACTAAAATAGTCGCTTTGGATGTGTGGACAGCGATCCACCTAAGTTTGACATAAAATATAAAAAAATACGGAAGTGTGTCAGCATGACGTACACGTAGGATGAAAGAATAGGACCAGAACTTTAGTACTATACCACCCAAGTTACCTTAAAAACTTAGGTTTTGGAAATATGGGTGATTAAATTAGTCGCTATGCGATGTGCGGACAACGATTTGTCTAAGTATGACATGAAATATAATAATAAATACGGAAGTTTGCCAACATTACGTACATATAGGGTGATAGAATAGGACCAGAACTTTAGTACTATACCACCCAAGTTACCTTAAAAACCTAGGTTTTGGAAATATGGGTGATTAAATAAGTCGCTATGCGATGTGCGGACAACGATTTGTCTAAGTATGACATGAAATATAATAATAAATACGGAGGTGTGCCAACATTACGTACACGTAGGGTGATAGAATAGGACCAGAACTTCTGTATTATACCACCCAAGTTACCGTAAAAACTTAGGTTTTGGAAATATGGCTGATTAAAGTAGTCGCATTGAGATGTGCGGACAGAGATTTGTCGAAGTTTGACACGAAATATAAAAAAAATACGGAGGTGTGCCAACATGACGTACACATAGGATGATAGAATAGGTCCAGAACTTTAGTACTATACCACCCAAGTTACCTTAAAAACTTAGGTTTTGGAAATACGGGTGATTAAAATAGTCGCTTTGGATGTGTGGACAGTGATCTACCTAAGTTTGACATAAAATATAAAATAAATACGGCAGTGTGTCAGCATGACGTACACGTAGGGTGATGAAATAGGACCAGAACTTTAGTACTATACCACCCAAGTTACCTTAAAAACTTAGGTTTTGGAAATATGGGTGATTAAATTAGTCGCTATGCGATGTGCGGTCAACGATTTGTCTAAGTATGACATGAAATATAATAATAAATACGGAGGTGTGCCAACATTACGTACACGTAGGGTGATAGAATAGGACCAGAACTTCTGTATTATACCACCCAAGTTACCGTAAAAACTTAGGTTTTGGAAAAATGGCTGATTAAAGTAGTCGCATTGAGATGTGCGGACAGAGATTTGTCGAAGTTTGACACGAAATATAAAAAAAATACGGAGGTGTGCCAACATGACGTACACATAGGATGATAGAATAGGTTTAGAACTTTAGTACTATACCACCCAAGTTACCGTAAAAACTTAGGTTTTGGAAATATGGGTGATTAAATTAGTCGCTATGCGATGTGCGGACAACGATTTGTCTAAGTTTGACATGAAATATAAAAATAAATACGGAATTGTGGATACATGACGTACACATAGGGTGATAGAATAGGACCAGAACTTCTGTACTATACCACCCAAGTTACCTTAAAATCTTAGGTTTTGGATATATGGGTGATTAAATTAGTCGCTATGCGATGTGCGGACGATTTGTCTAAGTATGATATGAAATATAATAATAAATACGGAGGTGTGCCAACATTACGTACACATAGGGTGATAGAATAGGACCAGAACTTCTGTATTATACCACCCAAGTTACCGTAAAAACTTAGGTTTTGGAAATATGGCTGATTAAAGTAGTCGCATTGAGATGTGCGGACAACGATTTGTCTAAGTTTGACATGAAATATAAAAATAAATACGGCATTTTGGATACATGACAAACACATTGGGTGATAGAATAGGATTAGAACTATATTATTATACCACTCAGGTTACCGTCAAAACTTAGGTTTTGGAAATACGGGTGATTAAAATAGTCGCTTTGGATGTGCGGACAACGATTTGTCTAAGTTTGACATGAAATATAAAAATAAATACGGAATTTTTGATACATGACGTACACATTGGGTGATAGAATAGGATTAGAACTATATTATTACACCACTCAGGTTACCGTCAAAACTTAGGTTTTGGAAATACGGGTGATTAAAATAGTCGCTTTGGATGTGTGGACAGCGATCCACCTAAGTTTGACATAAAATATAAAATAAATACGGAAGTGTGTCAGCATGACGTACACGTAGGATGAAAGAATAGGACCAGAACTTT
Organism: Flexamia atlantica; assembly: GCA_035578135.1. Taxonomy (NCBI): domain Eukaryota; kingdom Metazoa; phylum Arthropoda; class Insecta; order Hemiptera; family Cicadellidae; genus Flexamia; species Flexamia atlantica. The sequence continues at coordinate 55,370 of JAQJVK010000332.1, forward strand.
AGTACTATACCACCCAAGTTACCTTAAAAACTTAGGTTTTGGAAATATGGCTGATTAAATTAGTCGCTATGCGATGTGCGGACAACGATTTGTCTAAGTATGACATGAAATATAATAATAAATACGGAGGTGTGCCAACATTACGTACACATAGGGTGATAGAATAGGACGAGAACTTCTGTATTATACCACCCAAGTTACCGTAAAAACTTAGGTTTTGGAAATATGGCTGATTAAAGTAGTCTCATTGAGATGTGCGGACAGAGATTTGTCGAAGTTTGACACGAAATATAAAAAAATACGGAGGTGTGTCAGCATGACGTACACGTAGGGTGATGAAATAGGACCAGAACTTCTGTATTATACCACCCAAGTTACCGTAAAAACTTAGGTTTTGGAAATATGGCTGATTAAAGTAGTCGCATTGAGATGTGCGGACAGCGATTTGTCAAAGTATGACATGAAAAATAAAATAAATACGGAAGTGTGCCAACATGACGTACACATAGGATGATAGAATAGGTCCTGAAATTTAGTATTATACCACCCAAGTTACCTTAAAAACTTAGGTTTTGGAAATATGGGTGATTAAATTAGTCGCTATGCGATGTGCGGACAACGATTTGTCTAGGTTTGACATGAAATATAAAAATAAATACGGAATTGTGGATACATGACGTACACATAGGGTGATAGAATAGGACCAGAACTTCTGTATTATACCACCCAAGTTACCGTAAAAACTTAGGTTTTGGAAATATGGCTGATTAAAGTAGTCGCATTGAGATGTGCGGACAGCGATTTGTCAAAGTATGACATGAAAAATAAAAAAAATACGGAAGTGTGCCAACATGACGTACACATAGGATGATAGAATAGGTCCTGAAATTTAGTATTATACCACCCAAGTTACCTTAAAAACTTAGGTTTTGGAAATATGGGTGATTAAATTAGTCGCTATGCGATGTGCGGACAACGATTTGTCTAAGTTTGACATGAAATATAAAAATAAATACGGAATTGTGGATACATGACGTACACATAGGGTGATAGAATAGGACCAGAACTTCTATATTATACCACCCAAGCAACCGTAAAAACTTAGGTTTTGGAAATATGGCTGATTAAAGTAGTCGCATTGAGATGTGCGGACAGCGATTTGTCAAAGTATGACATGAAAAATAAAATAAATACGGAAGTGTGCCAACATGACGTACACATAGGATGATAGAATAGGTCCAGAACTTTAGTACTATACCACCCAAGTTACCATAAAAACTTAGGTTTTGGAAATATGGCTGATTAAAGTAGTCGCATTGAGATGTGCGGACAGAGATTTGTCGAAGTTTGACACGAAATATAAAAAAAATACGGAGGTGTGCGAACATGACGTACATATAGGATGATAGAATAGGTCCAGAACTTTAGTACTATACCACCCAAGTTACCGTAAAAACTTAGGTTTTGGAAATATGGGTGATTAAATTAGTCGCTATGCGATGTGCGGATAACGATTTGTCTAAGTATGACTTGAAATATAATAATAAATACGGAAGTGTGCCAACATTACGTACATATAGGGTGATAGAATAGGACCAGAACTTCTGTATTATACCACCCAAGTTACCGTAAAAACTTAGGTTTTGGAAATATGGCTGATTAAAGTAGTCGCATTGAGATGTGCGGACAGCGATTTGTCAAAGTATGACATGAAAAATAAAAAAAATACGGAAGTGTGCCAACATGACGTACACATAGGATGATAGAATAGGTCCTGAAATTTAGTATTATACCACCCAAGTTACCTTAAAAACTTAGGTTTTGGAAATATGGGTGATTAAATTAGTCGCTATGCAATGTGCGGACAACGATTTGTCTAAGTTTGACATGAAATATAAAAATAGATACGGAATTGTGGATACATGACGTACACATTGGGTGATAGAATAGGATTAGAACTATATTATTATACCACTCAGGTTACCGTCAAAACTTAGGTTTTGGAAATACGGGTGATTAAAATAGTCGCTTTGGATGTGTGGACAGCGATCCACCTAAGTTTGACATAAAATATAAAATAAATACGGCAGTGTGTCAGCATGACGTACACGTAGGATGAAAGAATAGGACCAGAACTTTAGTACTATACCACCCAAGTTACCTTAAAAACTTAGGTTTTGGAAATATGGCTGATTAAAGTAGTCGCATTGAGATGTGCGGACAACGATTTGTCTAAGTTTGATATGAAATATAAAAATAAATACGGAATTTTGGATACATGACGTACACATTGGGTGATAGAATAGGATTAGAACTATAAAATTATACCTCTCAGGTTACTGTCAAAACTTAGGTTTTGGAAATACGGGTGATTAAAATAGTCGCTTTGGATGTGTGGACAGCGATCCACCTAAGTTTGACATAAAATATAAAATAAATACGGAAGTGTGTCAGCATGACGTACACGTAGGATGAAAGAATAGGACCAGAACTTTAGTACTATACCACCCAAGTTACCTTAAAAACTTAGGTTTTGGAAATATGGGTGATTAAATTAGTCGCTATGCGATGTGCGGACAACGATTTGTCTAAGTATGACATGAAATATAATAATAAATACGGAGGTGTGCCAACATTACGTACACATAGGGTGATAGAATAGGACCAGAACTTTTGTATTATACCATCCAAGTTACCGTAAAAACTTAGGTTTTGGAAATATGGCTGATTAAAGTAGTCGCATTGAGATGTGCGGACAGAGATTTGTCGAAGTTTGACACGAAATATAAAAAAAATACGGAAGTGTTTCAGCATGACGTACACGTAGGATGAAAGAATAGGACCAGAACTTCTGTATTATACCACCCAAGTTACCTTAAAAACTTAGGTTATGGAAATATGGGTGATTAAATTAGTCGCTATGCGATGTGCGGACAACGATTTGTCTAAGTTTGACATGAAATATAAAAATAAATACGGAATTTTGGATACATGACGTACACATTGGGTGATAGAATAGGATTAGAACTATATTATTATACCACTCAGGTTACCGTCAAAACTTAGGTTTTGGAAATACGGGTGATTAAAATAGTCGCTTTGGATGTGTGGACAGCGATCCACCTAAGTTTGACATAAAATATAAAATAAATACGGCAGTGTGTCAGCATGACGTACACGTAGGATGAAAGAATAGGACCAGAACTTTAGTACTATACCACCCAAGTTACCTTAAAAACTTAGGTTTTGGAAATATGGGTGATTAAATTAGTCGCTATGCGATGTGCGGACAACGATTTGTCTAAGTATGACATGAAATATAATAATAAATACGGAAGTGTGCCAACATTACGTACATATAGGGTGATAGAATAGGACTAGAACCTTAGTACTATACCACCCAAGTTACCGTAAAAACTTAGGTTTTGGAAATATGGCTGATTAAAGTAGTCGCATTGAGATGTGCGGACAGAGATTTGTCGAAGTTTGACACGAAATATAAAAAAAATACGGAGGTGTGCCAACATGACGTACACATAGGATGATAGAATAGGTCCAGAACTTTAGTACTATACCACCCAAGTTACCTTAAAAATTTAGGTTTTAGAAATACGGGTGATTAAAATAGTCGCTTTGGATGTGTGGACAGTGATCCACCTAAGTTTGACATAAAATATAAAATAAATACGGCAGTGTGTCAGCATGACGTACACGTAGGGTGATGAAATAGGACCAGAACTTCTGTATTATACCACCCAAGTTACCGTAAAAACTTAGGTTTTGGAAATATGGCTGATTAAAGTAGTCGCATTGAGATGTGCGGACAGCGATTTGTCAAAGTATGACATGAAAAATAAAATAAATACGGAAGTGTGCCAACATGACGTACACATTGGATGATAGAATAGGTCCTGAAATTTAGTACTATACCACCCAAGTTACCTTAAAAACTTAGGTTTTGGAAATATGGGTGATTAAATTAGTCGCTATGCGATGTGCGGACAACGATTTGTCTAAGTTTGACATGAAATATAAAAATAAATACGGAATTGTGGATACATGACGTACACATAGGGTGATAGAATAGGACCAGAACTTCTGTATTATACCACCCAAGTTACCGTAAAAACTTAGGTTTTGGAAATATGGCTGATTAAAGTAGTCGTATTGAGATGTGCGGACAGCGATTTGTCAAAGTATGACATGAAAAATAAAATAAATACGGAAGTGTGCCAACATGACGTACACATAGGATGATAGAATAGGTCCTGAAATTTAGTATTATACCACCTAAGTTACCTTAAAAACTTAGGTTTTGGAAATATGGGTGATTAAATTAGTCGCTATGCGATGTGCGGATAACGATTTGTCTAAGTATGACTTGAAATATAATAATAAATACGAAAGTGTGCCAACATTACGTACATATAGGGTGATAGAATAGGACCAGAACTTCTGTATTATACCACCCAAGTTACCGTAAAAACTTAGGTTTTGGAAATATGGCTGATTAAAGTAGTCGCATTGAGATGTGCGGACAGCGATTTGTCAAAGTATGACATGAAAAATAAAATAAATACGGAAGTGTGCCAACAACACGTACACATAGGATGATAGAATAGGTCCTGAAATTTAGTATTATACCACCCAAGTTACCTTAAAAACTTAGGTTTTGGAAATATGGGTGATTAAATTAGTCGCTATGCGATGTGCGGACAACGATTTGTCTAAGTTTGACATGAAATATAAAAATAAATACGGAATTGTGGATACATGACGTACACATTGGGTGATAGAATAGGATTAGAACTATATTATTATACCACTCAGGTTACCGTCAAAAATTAGGTTTTGGAAATACGGGTGATTAAAATAGTCGCTTTGAATGTGTGGACAGCGATCCACCTAAGTTTGACATAAAATATAAAATAAATACGGCAGTGTGTCAGCATGACGTACACGTAGGATGAAAGAATAGGACCAGAACTTTAGTACTATACCACCCAAGTTACCTTAAAAACTTAGGTTTTGGAAATATGGGTGATTAAATTAGTCGCTATGCGATGTGCGGACAACGATTTGTCTAAGTATGACATGAAATATAATAATAAATACGGAAGTTTGCCAACATTACGTACATATAGGGTGATAGAATAGGACCAGAACTTTAGTACTATACCACCCAAGTTACCTTAAAAACTTAGGTTTTGGAAATATGGGTGATTAAATTAGTCGCTATGCGATGTGCGGACAACGATTTGTCTAAGTATGACATGAAATATAATAATAAATACGGAGGTGTGCCAACATTACGTACACATAGGGTGATAGAATAGGACCAGAACTTCTGTATTATACCACCCAAGTTACCGTAAAAACTTAGGTTTTGGAAATATGGCTGATTAAAGTAGTCGCATTGAGATGTGCGGACAGAGATTTGTCGAAGTTTGACACAGAATATAAAAAAAATACGGAAGTGTGTCAGCATGACGTACACGTAGGATGAAAGAATAGGACCAGAACTTCTGTATTATACCACCCAAGTTACCTTAAAAACTTAGGTTTTGGAAATATGGGTGATTAAATTAGTCGCTATGCGATGTGCGGACAACGATTTGTCTAAGTTTGACATGAAATATAAAATAAATACGGAATTTTGGATACATGACGTACACATTGGGTGATAGAATAGGATTAGAACTATATTATTATACCACTCAGGTTACCGTCAAAACTTAGGTTTTGGAAATACGGGTGATTAAAATAGTCGCTTTGGATGTGTGGACAGCGATCCACCTAAGTTTGACATAAAATATAAAATAAATACGGCAGTGTGTCAGCATGACGTACACGTAGGATGAAAGAATAGGACCAGAACTTTAGTACTATACCACCCAAGTTACCTTAAAAACTTAGGTTTTGGAAATATGGGTGATTAAATTAGTCGCTATGCGATGTGCGGACAACGATTTGTCTAAGTATGACATGAAATATATAATAAATACGGAGGTGTGCCAACATGACGTACACATAGGATGATAGAATAGGTCCAGAACTTTAGTACTATACCACCCAAGTTACCTTAAAAACTTAGGTTTTGGAAATACGGGTGATTAAAATAGTCGCTTTGGATGTGTGGACAGTGATCCACCTAAGTTTGACATAAAATATAAAATAAATACGGCAGTGTGTCAGCATGACGTACACGTAGGGTGATGAAATAGGACCAGAACTTTAGTACTATACCACCCAAGTTACCTTAAAAACTTAGGTTTTGGAAATATGGGTGATTAAATTAGTCGCTATGCGATGTGCGGTCAACGATTTGTCTAAGTATGACATGAAATATATAATAAATACGGAGGTGTGCCAACATGACGTACACATAGGATGATAGAATAGGTCCAGAACTTTAGTACTATACCACCCAAGTTACCGTAAAAACTTAGGTTTTGGAAATATGGGTGATTAAATTAGTCGCTATGCGATGTGCGGACAACGATTTGTCTAAGTTTGACATGAAATATAAAAATAAATACGGAATTGTGGATACATGACGTACACATAGGGTGATAGAATAGGACCAGAACTTCTGTACTATACCACCCAAGTTACCTTAAAATCTTAGGTTTTGGATATATGGGTGATTAAATTAGTCGCTATGCGATGTGCGGACGATTTGTCTAAGTATGACATGAAATATAATAATAAATACGGAGGTGTGCCAACATTACGTACACATAGGGTGATAGAATAGGACCAGAACTTCTGTATTATACCACCCAAGTTACCGTAAAAACTTAGGTTTTGGAAATATGGCTGATTAAAGTAGTCGCATTGAGATGTGCGGACAACGATTTGTCTAAGTTTGACATGAAATATAAAAATAAATACGGAATTTTGGATACATGACGTACACATTGGGTGATAGAATAGGATTAGAACTATATTATTATACCACTCAGGTTACCGTCAAAACTTAGGTTTTGGAAATACGGGTGATTAAAATAGTCGCTTTGGATGTGCGGACAACGATTTGTCTAAGTTTGACATGAAATATAAAAATAAACACGGAATTTTTGATACATGACGTACACATTGGGTGATAGAATAGGATTAGAACTATATTATTATACCACTCAGGTTACCGTCAAAACTTAGGTTTTGGAAATACGGGTGATTAAAATAGTCGCTTTGGATGTGTGGACAGCGATCCACCTAAGTTTGACATAAAATATAAAATAAATACGGAAGTGTGTCAGCATGACGTACACGTAGGATGAAAGAATAGGACCAGAACTTTAGTACTATACCACCCAAGTTACCTTAAAAACTTAGGTTTTGGAAATATGGCTGATTAAATTAGTCGCTATGCGATGTGCGGACAACGATTTGTCAAAGTATGACATGAAAAATAAAATAAATACGGAAGTGTGCCAACATGACGTACACATAGGATGATAGAATAGGTCCTGAAATTTAGTATTATACCACCCAAGTTACCTTAAAAACTTAGGTTTTGGAAATATGGCTGATTAAAATAGTCGCATTGAGATGTGCGGACAGCGATTTGTCAAAGTATGACATGAAAAATTAAATAAATACGGAAGTGTGCCAACATGACGTACACATAGGATGATAGAATAGGTCCTGAAATTTAGTATTATACCACCCAAGTTACCTTAAAAACTTAGGTTTTGGAAATATGGGTGATTAAATTAGTCGCTATGCGATGTACGGACAACGATTTGTCTAAGTATGACATGAAATATAATAATAAATACGGAAGTGTGCCAACATTACGTACATATAGGGTGATAGAATAGGACCAGAACTTCTGTATTATACCACCCAAGTTACCGTAAAAACTTAGGTTTTGGAAATATGGCTGATTAAAGTAGTCGCATTGAGATGTGCGGACAGCGATTTGTCAAAGTATGACATGAAAAATAAAATAAATACGGCAGTGTGTCAGCATGACGTACACGTAGGATGAAAGAATAGGACCAGAACTTTAGTACTATACCACCCAAGTTACCTTAAAAACTTAGGTTTTGGAAATATGGGTGATTAAATTAGTCACTATGCGATGTGCGGACAACGATTTGTCTAAGTTTGACATGAAATATAAAAATAAATACGGAATTGTGGATACATGACGTACACATAGGGTGATAGAATAGGACCAGAACTTCTGTATTATACCACCCAAGTTACCGTAAAAACTTAGGTTTTGGAAATATGGCTGATTAAAGTAGTCGCATTGAGATGTGCGGACAGCGATTTGTCAAAGTATGACATGAAAAATAAAATAAATACGGAAGTGTGCCAACATGACGTACACATAGGATGATAGAATAGGTCCTGAAATTTAGTATTATACCACCCAAGTTACCTTAAAAACTTAGGTTTTGGAAATATGGGTGATTAAATTAGTCGCTATGCGATGTACGGACAACGATTTGTCTAAGTATGACATGAAATATAATAATAAATACGGAAGTGTGCCAACATTACGTACATATAGGGTGATAGAATAGGACCAGAACTTCTGTATTATACCACCCAAGTTAACGTAAAAACTTAGGTTTTGGAAATATGGCTGATTAAAGTAGTCGCATTGAGATGTGCGGACAGCGATTTGTCAAAGTATGACATGAAAAATAAAATATATACGGCAGTGTGTCAGCATGACGTACACGTAGGATGAAAGAATAGGACCAGAACTTTAGTACTATACCACCCAAGTTACCTTAAAAACTTAGGTTTTGGAAATATGGGTGATTAAATTAGTCACTATGCGATGTGCGGACAACGATTTGTCTACGTATGACATGAAATATAATAATAAATACGGAAGTGTGCCAACATTACGTACATATAGGGTGATAGAGTAGGACCAGAACTTCTGTATTATACCACCCAAGTTACCGTAAAAACTTAGGTTTTGGAAATATGGCTGATTAAATTAGTCACTATGCGATGTGCGGACAGAGTTTTGTCGAAGTTTGACACGAAATATAAAAAAAATACGGAGGTGTGCCAACATGACGTACACATAGGATGATAGAATAGGTCCAGAACTTTAGTACTATATCACCCAAGTTACCTTAAAAACTTAGGTTTTGGAAATACGGGTGATTAAAATAGTCGCTTTGGATGTGTGGACAGTGATCCACCTAAGTTTGACATAAAATATAAAATAAATACGGCAGTGTGTCAGCATGACGTACACGTAGGGTGATGAAATAGGACCAGAACTTCTGTATTATACCACCCAAGTTACCGTAAAAACTTAGGTTTTGGAAATATGGGTGATTAAATTAGTCGCTATGCGATGTGCGGACAACGATTATTCTAAGTTTGACATGAAATATAAAAATAAATACGGAATTGTGGATACATGACGTACACATAGGGTGATAGAATAGGACCAGAACTTCTGTATTATACCACCCAAGTTACCGTAAAAACTTAGGCTTTGGAAATATGGGTGATTGAATTAGTCGCTATGCGATGTGCGGACAACGATTTGTCTAAGTTTGACATGAAATATAAAAATAAATACGGAATTGTGGATACATGACGTACACGTAGGGTGATAGAATAGGACCAGAACTTCTGTATTATACCACCCAAGTTACCGTAAAAACTTAGGTTTTGGAAATATAGTGATTAAAGTAGTCGCATTGAGATGTGCGGACAGCGATTTGTCAAAGTATGACATGAAAAATAAAATAAATACGGAAGTGTGCCAACATGACGTACACATAGGATGATAGAATAGGTCCTGAAATTTAGTATTATACCACCCAAGTTACCTTAAAAACTTAGGTTTTGGAAATATGGGTGATTAAATTAGTCGCTATGCGATGTGCGGACAACGATTTGTCTAAGTTTGACATGAAATATAAAAATAAATACGGAATTGTGGATACATGACGTACACATAGGGTGATAGAATAGGACCAGAACTTCTATATTATACCACCCAAGTAACCGTAAAAACTTAGGTTTTGGAAATATGGCTGATTAAAGTAGTCGCATTGAGATGTGCGGACAGCGATTTGTCAAAGTATGACATGAAAAATAAAATAAATACGAAAGTGTGCCAACATGACGTACACATAGGATGATAGAATAGGTCCAGAACTTTAGTACTATACCACCCAAGTTACCGTAAAAACTTAGGTTTTGGAAATATGGCTGATTAAAGTAGTCGCATTGAGATGTGCGGACAGAGATTTGTCGAAGTTTGACACGAAATATAAAAAAAATACGGAGGTGTGCGAACATGACGTACATATAGGATGATAGAATAGGTCCAGAACTTTAGTACTATACCACCCAAGTTACCGTAAAAACTTAGGTTTTGGAAATATGGGTGATTAAATTAGTCGCTATGCGATGTGCGGATAACGATTTGTCTAAGTATGACTTGAAATATAATAATAAATACGGAAGTGTGCCAACATTACGTACATATAGGGTGATAGAATAGGACCAGAACGTCTGTATTATACCACCCAAGTTACCGTAAAAACTTAGGTTTTGGAAATATGGCTGATTAAAGTAGTCGCATTGAGATGTGCGGACAGCGATTTGTCAAAGTATGACATGAAAAATAAAAAAAATACGGAAGTGTGCCAACATGACGTACACATAGGATGATAGAATAGGTCCTGAAATTTAGTATTATACCACCCAAGTTACCTTAAAAACTTAGGTTTTGGAAATATGGGTGATTAAATTAGTCGCTATGCGATGTGCGGACAACGATTTGTCTAAGTTTGACATGAAATATAAAAATAAATACGGAATTGTGGATACATGACGTACACATTGGGTGATAGAATAGGATTAGAACTATATTATTATACAACTCAGGTTACCGTCAAAACTTAGGTTTTGGAAATACGGGTGATTAAAATAGTCGCTTTGGATGTGTGGACAGCGATCCACCTAAGTTTGACATAAAATATAAAATAAATACGGCAGTGTGTCAGCATGACGTACACGTAGGATGAAAGAATAGGACCAGAACTTTAGTACTATACCACCCAAGTTACCTTAAAAACTTAGGTTTTGGAAATATGGGTGATTAAATTAGTCGCTATGCGATGTGCGGACAACGATTTGTCTAAGTTTGACATGAAATATAAAAATAAATACGGTATTTTGGATACTTGATGTACACATTGGGTGATAGAATAGGATTAGAACTATATTATTATACCACTCAGGTTACCGTCAAAACTTAGGTTTTGGAAATACGGGTGATTAAAATAATCGCTTTGGATGTGCGGACAACGATTTGTCTAAGTTTGACATGAAATATAAAAATAAATACGGAATTTTGGATACATGACGTACACTTTGGGTGATAGAATAGGATTAGAACTATAAAATTATACCTCTCAGGTTACCGTCAAAACTTAGGTTTTGGAAATACGGGTGATTAAAATAGTCGCTTTGGATGTGTGGACAGCGATCCACCTAAGTTTGACATAAAATATAAAATAAATACGGAAGTGTGTCAGCATGACGTACACGTAGGATGAAAGAATAGGACCAGAACTTTAGTACTATACCACTCAAGTTACCTTAAAAACTTAGGTTTTGGAAATATGGGTGATTAAATTAGTCGCTATGCGATGTGCGGACAACGATTTGTCTAAGTATGACATGAAATATAATAATAAATACGGAAGTGTGCCAACATTACGTATCACATAGGGTGATAGAATAGGACCAGAACTTTTGTATTATACCATCCAAGTTACCGTAAAAACTTAGGTTTTGGAAATATGGCTGATTAAAGTAGTCGCATTGAGATGTGCGGACAGAGATTTGTCGAAGTTTGACACGAAATATAAAAAAATACGGAAGTGTTTCAGCATGACGTACACGTAGGATGAAAGAATAGGACCAGAACTTCTGTATTATACCACCCAAGTTACCTTAAAAACTTAGGTTTTGGAAATATGGGTGATTAAATTAGTCGCTATGCGATGTGCGGACAACGATTTGTCTAAGTTTGACATGAAATATAAAAATAAATACGGAATTTTGGATACATGACGTACACATTGGGTGATAGAATAGGATTAGAACTATATTATTATACCACTCAGGTTACCGTCAAAACTTAGGTTTTGGAAATACGGGTGATTAAAATAGTCGCTTTGGATGTGTGGACAGCGATCCACCTAAGTTTGACATAAAATATAAAATAAATACGGCAGTGTGTCAGCATGATGTACACGTAGGATGAAAGAATAGGACCAGAACTTTAGTACTATACCACCCAAGTTACCTTAAAAACTTAGGTTTTGGAAATATGGGTGATTAAATTAGTCGCTATGCGATGTGCGGACAACGATTTGTCTAAGTATGACATGAAATATAATGATAAATACGGAAGTGTACCAACATTACGTACATATAGGGTGATAGAATAGGACCAGAACTTCTGTATAATACCACCCAAGTTACCGTAAAAACTTAGGTTTTGGAAATATGGCTGATTAAAGTAGTCGCATTGAGATGTGCGGACAGAGATTTGTCGAAGTTTGACACAAAATATATAAAAAATACGGAGGTGTGCCAACATGACGTACACATAGGATGATAGAATAGGTCCAGAACTTTAGTACTATACCACCCAAGTTACCTTAAAAATTTAGGTTTTAGAAATACGGGTGATTAAAATAGTCGCTTTGGATGTGTGGACAGTGATCCACCTAAGTTTGACATAAAATATAAAATAAATACGGCAGTGTGTCAGCATGACTTACACGTAGGGTGATGAAATAGGACCAGAACTTTAGTACTATACCACCCAAGTTACCTTAAAAACCTAGGTTTTGGAAATATGGGTGATTAAATAAGTCGCTATGCGATGTGCGGACAACGATTTGTCTAAGTATGACATGAAATATAATAATAAATACGGAGGTGTGCCAACATTACGTACACGTAGGGTGATAGAATAGGACCAGAACTTCTGTATTATACCACCCAAGTTACCGTAAAAACTTAGGTTTTGGAAATATGGCTGATTAAAGTAGTCGCATTGAGATGTGCGGACAGAGATTTTTCGAAGTTTGACACGAAATATAAAAAAAATACGGAGGTGTGCCAACATGACGTACACATAGGATGATAGAATAGGTCCAGAACTTTAGTACTATACCACCCAAGTTACCTTAAAAACTTAGGTTTTGGAAATACGGGAAATTAAAATAGTCGCTTTGGATGTGTGGACAGTGATCCACCTAAGTTTGACATAAAATATAAAATAAATACGGCAGTGTGTCAGCATGACGTACACGTAGGGTGATGAAATAGGACCAGAACTTTAGTACTATACCACCCAAGTTACCTTAAAAACTTAGGTTTTGGAAATATGGGTGATTAAATTAGTCGCTATGCGATGTGCGGTCAACGATTTGTCTAAGTATGACATGAAATATAATAATAAATACGGAGGTGTGCCAACATTACGTACACGTAGGGTGATAGAATAGGACCAGAACTTCTGTATTATACCACCCAAGTTACCATAAAAACTTAGGTTTTGGAAAAATGGCTGATTAAATTAGTCGCATTGAGATGTGCGGACAGAGATTTGTCGAAGTTTGACACGAAATATAAAAAAAATACGGAGGTGTGCCAACATGACGTACACATAGGATGATAGAATAGGTCCAGAACTTTAGTACTATACCACCCAAGTTTCCGTAAAAACTTAGGTTTTGGAAATATGGGTGATTAAATTAGTCGCTATGCGATGTGCGGACAACGATTTGTCTAAGTTTGACATGAAATATAAAAATAAATACGGAATTGTGGATACATGACGTACACATAGGGTGATAGAATAGGACCAGAACTTCTGTACTATACCACCCAAGTTACCTTAAAATCTTAGGTTTTGGATATATGGGTGATTAAATTAGTCGCTATGCGATGTGCGGACGATTTGTCTAAGTATGACATGAAATATAATAATAAATACGGAGGTGTGCCAACATTACGTACACATAGGGTGATAGAATAGGACCAGAACTTCTGTATTATACCACCCAAGTTACCGTAAAAACTTAGGTTTTGGAAATATGGCTGATTAAAGTAGTCGCATTGAGATGTGCGGACAACGATTTGTCTAAGTTTGACATGAAATATAAAAATAAATACGGAATTTTGGATACATGACGTACACATTGGGTGATAGAATAGGATTAGAACTATATTATTATACCACTCAGGTTACCGTCAAAACTTAGGTTTTGGAAAGACGGGTGATTAAAATAGTCGCTTTGGATGTGCGGACAACGATTTGTCTAAGTTTGACATGAAATATAAAAATAAATACGGAGGTGTGCCAACATTACGTACACATAGGATGATAGAATAGGTCCAGAACTTTAGTACTATACCACCCAAGTTACCTTAAAAACTTAGGTTTTGGAAATACGGGAAATTAAAATAGTCGCTTTGGATGTGTGGACAGTGATCCACCTAAGTTTGACATAAAATATAAAATAAATACGGCAGTGTGTCAGCATGACGTACACGTAGGGTGATGAAATAGGACCAGAACTTTAGTACTATACCACCCAAGTTACCTTAAAAACTTAGGTTTTGGAAATATGGGTGATTAAATTAGTCGCTATGCGATGTGCGGTCAACGATTTGTCTAAGTATGACATTAAATATAATAATAAATACGGAGGTGTGCCAACATTACGTACACGTAGGGTGATAGAATAGGACCAGAACTTCTGTATTATACCACCCAAGTTACCGTAAAAACTTAGGTTTTGGAAAAATGGCTGATTAAATTAGTCGCATTGAGATGTGCGGACAGAGATTTGTCGAAGTTTGACACGAAATATAAAAAAAATACGGAGGTGTGCCAACATGACGTACACATAGGATGATAGAATAGGTCCAGAACTTTAGTACTATACCACCCAAGTTACCGTAAAAACTTAGGTTTTGGAAATATGGGTGATTAAATTAGTCGCTATGCGATGTGCGGACAACGATTTGTCTAAGTTTGACATGAAATATAAAAATAAATACGGAATTGTGGATACATGACGTACACATAGGGTGATAGAATAGGACCAGAACTTCTGTACTATACCACCCAAGTTACCTTAAAATCTTAGGTTTTGGATATATGGGTGATTAAATTAGTCGCTATGCGATGTGCGGACGATTTGTCTAAGTATGACATGAAATATAATAATAAATACGGAGGTGTGCCAACATTACGTACACATAGGGTGATAGAATAGGACCAGAACTTCTGTATTATACCACCCAAGTTACCGTAAAAACTTAGGTTTTGGAAATATGGCTGATTAAAGTAGTCGCATTGAGATGTGCGGACAACGATTTGTCTAAGTTTGACATGAAATATAAAAATAAATACGGAATTTTGGATACATGACGTACACATTGGGTGATAGAATAGGATTAGAACTATATTATTATACCACTCAGGTTACCGTCAAAACTTAGGTTTTGGAAAGACGGGTGATTAAAATAGTCGCTTTGGATGTGCGGACAACGATTTGTCTAAGTTTGACATGAAATATAAAAATAAATACGGAGGTGTGCCAACATTACGTACACATAGGGTGATAGAATAGGACCAGAACTTTTGTATTATACCATCCAAGTTACCGTAAAAACTTAGGTTTTGGAAATATGGCTGATTAAAGTAGTCGCATTGAGATGTGCGGACAGAGATTTGTCGAAGTTTGACACGAAATATAAAAAAAATACGGAAGTGTTTCAGCATGACGTACACGTAGGATGAAAGAATAGGACCAGAACTTCTGTATTATACCACCCAAGTTACCTTAAAAACTTAGGTTTTGGAAATATGGGTGATTAAATTAGTCGCTATGCGATGTGCGGACAACGATTTGTCTAAGTTTGACATGAAATATAAAAATAAATACGGAATTTTGGATACATGACGTACACATTGGGTGATAGAATAGGATTAGAACTATATTATTATACCACTCAGGTTACCGTCAAAACTTAGGTTTTGGAAATACGGGTGATTAAAATAGTCGCTTTGGATGTGTGGACAGCGATCCACCTAAGTTTGACATAAAATATAAAATAAATACGGCAGTGTGTCAGCATGATGTACACGTAGGATGAAAGAATAGGACCAGAACTTTAGTACTATACCACCCAAGTTACCTTAAAAACTTAGGTTTTGGAAATATGGGTGATTAAATTAGTCGCTATGCGATGTGCGGACAACGATTTGTCTAAGTATGACATGAAATATAATAATAAATACGGAAGTGTACCAACATTACGTACATATAGGGTGATAGAATAGGACCAGAACTTCTGTATTATACCACCCAAGTTACCGTAAAAACTTAGGTTTTGGAAATATGGCTGATTAAAGTAGTCGCATTGAGATGTGCGGACAGCGAATTGTCAAAGTATGACATGAAAAATAAAATAAATACGGAAGTGTGCCAACATTACGTACACTTAGGATGATAGAATAGGTCCAGAACTTTAGTACTATACCACCCAATTTACCGTAAAAACTTAGGTTTTGGAAATATGGGTGATTAAATTAGTCGCTATGCGATGTGCGGACAACGATTTGTCTAAGTTTGACATGAAATATAAAAATAAATACGGAATTGTGGATACATGACGTACACATAGTGTGATAGAATAGGTCCAGAACTTCTGTACTATACCACCCAAGTTACCTTAAAATCTTAGGTTTTGGATATATGGGTGATTAAATTAGTCGCTATGCGATGTGCGGACAACGATTTGTCTAAGTATGACATGAAATATAATAATAAATACGGAGGTATGCCAACATTACGTACACGTAGGGTGATAGAATAGGACCAGAACTTCTGTATTATACCACCCAAGTTACCGTAAAAACTTAGGTTTTGGAAATATGGCTGATTAAAGTAGTCGCATTGAGATGTGCGGACAGAGATTTTTCGAAGTTTGACACGAAATATAAAAAAATACGGAGGTGTGCCAACATGACGTACACATAGGATGATAGAATAGGTCCAGAACTTTAGTACTATACCACCCAAGTTACCTTAAAAACTTAGGTTTTGGAAATACGGGTGATTAAAATAGTCGCTTTGGATGTGTGGACAGTGATCCACCTAAGTTTGACATAAAATATAAAATAAATACGGCAGTGTGTCAGCATGACGTACACGTAGGGTGATGAAATAGGACCAGAACTTTAGTACTATACCACCCAAGTTACCTTAAAAACTTAGGTTTTGGAAATATGGGTTATTAAATTAGTCGCTATGCGATGTGCGGTCAACGATTTGTCTAAGTATGACATGAAATATAATAATAAATACGGAGGTGTGCCAACATTACGTACACGTAGGGTGATAGAATAGGACCAGAACTTCTGTATTATACCACCCAAGTTACCGTAAAAACTTAGGTTTTGGAAAAATGGCTGATTAAATTAGTCGCATTGAGATGTGCGGACAGAGATTTGTCGAAGTTTGACACGAAATATAAAAAAATACGGAGGTGTGCCAACATGACGTACACATAGGATGATAGAATAGGTCCAGAACTTTAGTACTATACCACCCAAGTTACCGTAAAAACTTAGGTTTTGGAAATATGGGTGATTAAATTAGTCGCTATGCGATGTGCGGACAACGATTTGTCTAAGTTTGACATGAAATATAAAAATAAATACGGAATTGTGGATACATGACGTACACATAGGGTGATAGAATAGGACCAGATCTTCTGTACTATACCACCCAAGTTACCTTAAAATCTTAGGTTTTGGATATATGGGTGATTAAATTAGTCGCTATGCGATGTGCGGACGATTTGTTCAAGTATGACATGAAATATAATAATAAATACGGAGGTGTGCCAACATTACGTACACATAGGGTGATAGAATAGGACCAGAACTTCTGTATTATACCACCCAAGTTACCGTAAAAACTTAGGTTTTGGAAATATGGCTGATTAAAGTAGTCGCATTGAGATGTGCGGACAACGATTTGTCTAAGTTTGACATGAAATATAAAAATAAATACGGAATTTTGGATACATGACGTACACATTGGGTGATAGAATAGGATTAGAACTATATTATTATACCACTCAGGTTACCGTCAAAACTTAGGTTTTGGAAAGACGGGTGATTAAAATAGTCGCTTTGGATGTGCGGACAACGATTTGTCTAAGTTTGACATGAAATATAAAAATAAATACGGAATTTTTGATACATGACGTACACATTGGGTGATAGAATAGGATTAGAACTATATTATTATACCACTCAGGTTACCGTCAAAACTTAGGTTTTGGAAATACGGGTGATTAAAATAGTCGCTTTGGATGTGTGGACAGCGATCCACCTAAGTTTGACATAAAATATAAAATAAATACGGAAGTGTGTCAGCATGACGTACACGTAGGATGAAAGAATAGGACCAGAACTTTAGTACTATACCACCCAAGTTACCTTAAAAACTTAGGTTTTGGAAATATGGCTGATTAAATTAGTCGCTATGCGATGTGCGGAAAACGATTTGTCTAAGTATGATATGAAATATAATAATAAATACGGAGGTGTGCCAACATTACGTACACATAGGGTGATAGAATAGGACCAGAACTTCTGTATTATACCACCCAAGTTACCGTAAAAACTTAGGTTTTGGAAATATGGCTGATTAAAGTAGTCGCATTGAGATGTGCGGACAGAGATTTGTCGAAGTTTGACACGAAATATAAAAAAAATACGGAGGTGTGTCAGCATGACGTACACGTAGGGTGATGAAATAGGACCAGAACTTCTGAATTATACCACCCAAGTTACCGTAAAAACTTAGGTTTTGGAAATATGGCTGATTAAAGTAGTCGCATTGAGATGTGCGGACAGCGATTTGTCAAAGTATGACATGAAAAATAAAATAAATACGGAAGTGTGCCAACATGACGTACACATAGGATGATAGAATAGGTCCTGAAATTTAGTATTATACCACCCAAGTTACCTTAAAAACTTAGGTTTTGGAAATATGGGTGATTAAATTAGTCGCTATGCGATGTGCGGACAACGATTTGTCTAAGTTTGACATGAAATATAAAAATAAATACGGAATTGTGGATACATGACGTACACATAGGGTGATAGAATAGGACCAGAACTTCTGTATTATACCACCCAAGTTACCGTAATAACTTAGGTTTTGGAAATATGGCTGATTAAAGTAGTCGCATTGAGATGTGCGGACAGCGATTTGTCAAAGTATGACATGAAAAATAAAATAAATACGGAAGTGTGCCAACATGACGTACACATAGGATGATAGAATAGGTCCTGAAATTTAGTATTATACCACCCAAGTTACCTTAAAAACTTAGGTTTTGGAAATATGGGTGATTAAATTAGTCGCTATGCGATGTACGGACAACGATTTGTCTAAGTATGACATGAAATATAATAATAAATACGGAAGTGTGCCAACATTACGTACATATAGGGTGATAGAATAGGACCAGAACTTCTGTATTATACCACCCAAGTTACCGTAAAAACTTAGGTTTTGGAAATATGGCTGATTAAAGTAGTCGCATTGAGATGTGCGGACAGCGATTTGTCAAAGTATGACATGAAAAATAAAATAAATACGGCAGTGTGTCAGCATGACGTACACGTAGGATGAAAGAATAGGACCAGATTTTTAGTACTATACCACCCAAGTTACCTTAAAAACTTAGGTTTTGGAAATATGGGTGATTAAATTAGTCACTATGCGATGTGCGGACAACGATTTGTCTACGTATGACATGAAATATAATAATAAATACGGAAGTGTGCCAACATTACGTACATATAGGGTGATAGAATAGGACCAGAACTTCTGTATTAATCCACCCAAGTTACCGTAAAAACTTAGGTTTTGGAAATATGGCTGATTAAATTAGTCACTATGCGATGTGCGGACAGAGATTTGTCGAAGTTTGACACGAAATATAAAAAAAATACGGAGGTGTGCCAACATGACGTACACATAGGAAGATAGAATAGGTCCAGAACTTTAGTACTATACCACCCAAGTTACCTTAAAAACTTAGGTTTTGGAAATACGGGTGATTAAAATAGTCGCTTTGGATGTGTGGACAGTGATCCACCTAATTTTGACATAAAATATAAAATAAATACGGCAGTGTGTCAGCATGACGTACACGTAGGGTGATGAAATAGGACCAGAACTTCTGTATTATACCACCCAAGTTACCGTAAAAACTTAGGTTTTGGAAATATGGCTGATTAAAGTAGTCGCATTGAGATGTGCGGACAGCGATTTGTCAAAGTATGACATGAAAAATAAAATAAATACGGAAGTTTGCCAACATGACGTACACATAGGATGATAGAATAGGTCCTGAAATTTAGTATTATACCACCCAAGTTACCTTAAAAACTTAGGTTTTGGAAATATGGGTGATTAAATTAGTCGCTATGCGATGTGCGGACAACGATTTGTCTAAGTTTGACATGAAATATAAAAATAAATACGGAATTGTGGATACATGACGTACACATAGGGTGATAGAATAGGACCAGAACTTCTGTATTATACCACCCAAGTTACCGTAAAAACTTAGGCTTTGGAAATATGGGTGATTAAATTAGTCGCTATGTGATGTGCGGACAACGATTTGTCTAAGTTTGACATGAAATATAAAAATAAATACGGAATTGTGGATACATGACGTACACGTAGGGTGATAGAATAGGACCAGAACTTCTGTATTATACCACCCAAGTTATCGTAAAAACTTAGGTTTTGGAAATATAGTGATTAAAGTAGTCGCATTGAGATGTGCGGACAGCGATTTGTCAAAGTATGACATGAAAAATAAAATAAATACGGAAGTGTGCCAACATGACGTACACATAGGATGATAGAATAGGTCCAGAACTTTAGTACTATACCACCCAAGTTACTGTAAAAACTTAGATTTTGGAAATATGGCTGATTAAAGTAGTCGCATTGAGATGTGCGGACAGAGATTTGTTGAAGTTTGACACGAAAAATAAAAAAATTACGGAGGTGTGCCAACATGACGTACACATAGGATGATAGAATAGGTCCAGAACTTTAGTACTATACCACTTAAGTTACCTTAAAAACTTAGGTTTTGGAAATACGGGTGATTAAAATAGTCGCTTTGGATGTGTGGACAGTGATCCACCTAAGTTTGACATAAAATATAAAATAAATACGGCAGTGTGTCAGCATGACGTACACGTAGGGTGATGAAATAGGACCAGAACTTCTGTATTATACCACCCAAGTTAACGTAAAAACTTAGGTTTTGGAAATATGGCTGATTAAAGTAGTCGCATTGAGATGTGCGGACAGCGATTTGTCAAAGTATGACATGAAAAATAAAATAAATACGGAAGTTTGCCAACATGACGTACACATAGGATGATAGAATAAGTCCTGAAATTTAGTATTATACCACCCAAGTTACCTTAAAAACTTAGGTTTTGGAAATATGGGTGATTAAATTAGTCGCTATGCGAAGTGCGGACAACGATTTGTCTAAGTTTGACATGAAATATAAAAATAAATACGGAATTGTGGATACATGACGTACACATAGGGTGATAGAATAGGACCAGAACTTCTGTATTATACCACCCAAGTTACCGTAAAAACTTAGGCTTTGGAAATATGGGTGATTAAATTAGTCGCTATGCGATGTGCGGACAACGATTTGTCTAAGTTTGACATGAAATATAAAAATAAATACGGAATTGTGGATACATGACGTACACGTAGGGTGATAGAATAGGACCAGAACTTCTGTATTATACCACCCAAGTAACCGTAAAAACTTAGGTTTTGGAAATATGGCTGATTAAAGTAGTCGCATTGAGATGTGCGGACAGAGATTTGTCGAAGTTTGACATGAAATATAAAAAAAATACGGAGGTGTGCCAACATGACGTACATATAGGATGATAGAATAGGTCCAGAACTTTAGTACTATACCACCCAAGTTACCGTAAAAACTTAGGTTTTGGAAATATGGGTGATTAAATTAGTCGCTATGCGATGTGCGGACAACGATTTGTCTAAGTTTGACATGACATATAAAAATAAATACGGAATTGTGGATACATGACGTACACATAGGGTGATAGAATAGGACCAGAACTTCTGTACTATACCACCCAAGTTACCTTAAAATCTTAGGTTTTGGATATATGGGTGATTAAATTAGTCGCTATGCGATGTGTGGACAACGATTTGTCTAAGTATGACATGAAATATAATAATAAATACGGAGGTGTGCCAACATTACGTACATATAGGGTGATAGAATAGGACCTGAACTTCTGTATTATACCACCCAAGTTACCGTAAAAACTTAGGTTTTGGAAATATGGCTGATTAAAGTAGTCGCATTGAGATGTGCGGACAACG
This sequence comes from Flexamia atlantica, assembly GCA_035578135.1. Taxonomy (NCBI): domain Eukaryota; kingdom Metazoa; phylum Arthropoda; class Insecta; order Hemiptera; family Cicadellidae; genus Flexamia; species Flexamia atlantica. The sequence goes on from JAQJVK010000332.1 coordinate 77,905, forward strand.
ACTTGTCTAAGTTTGACATAAAATATAAAATAAATACGGAAGTGTGTCAGCATGACGTACACGTAGGATGAAAGAATAGGACCAGAACTTTAGTACTATACCACCCAAGTTACCGTAAAAACTTAGGTTTTGGAAATATGGCTGATTAAAGTAGTCGCATTGAGATGTGCGGACAGCGATTTGTCAAAGTATGACATGAAAAATAAAATAAATACGGAAGTGTGCCAACATGACGTACACATAGGATGATAGAATAGGTCCTGAAATTTAGTATTATACCACCCAAGTTACCTTGAAAACCTAGGTTTTGGAAATATGGGTGATTAAATTAGTCGCTATGCGATGTGCGGACAACGATTTGTCTAAGTTTGACATGAAATATAAAAATAAATACGGAATTGTGGATACATGACGTACACATAGGGTGATAGAATAGGACCAGAACTTCTGTATTATACCACCCAAGTTACCGTAAAAACTTAGGTTTTGGAAATATGGCTGATTAAAGTAGTCGCATTGAGATGTGCGGACAGCGATTTGTCAAATTATGACATGAAAAATAAAATAAATACGGAAGTGTGCCAACATGACTTACACATAGGATGATAGAATAGGTCCTGAAATTTAGTATTATACCACCCAAGTTACCTTAAAAACTTAGGTTTTGGAAATATGGGTGATTAAATTAGTCGCTATGCTATATGCGGACAACGATTTGTCTAAGTTTGACATGAAATATAAAAATAAATACGGAATTGTGGATACATGACGTACACATTGGGTGATAGAATAGGATTAGAACTATATTATTATACCACTCAGGTTACCGTCAAAACTTAGGTTTTGGAAATACGGGTGATTAAAATAGTCGCTTTGGATGTGTGGACAGCGATCCACCTAAGTTTGACATAAAATATAAAATAAATACGGCAGTGTGTTAGCATGACGTACACGTAGGATGAAAGAATAGGACCAGAACTTTAGTACTATACCACCCAAGTTACCTTAAAAACTTAGGTTTTGGAAATATGGCTGATTAAAGTAGTCGCATTGAGATGTGCGGACAACGACTTGTCTAAGTTTGACATGAAATATAAAAATAAATACGGAATTTTGGATACATGACGTACACATTGGGTGATAGAATAGGATTAGAACTATATTATTATACCACTCAGGTTACCGTCAAAACTTAGGTTTTGGAAATACGGGTGATTAAAATAGTCGCTTTGGATGTGCGGACAACGATTTGTCTAAGTTTGACATGAAATATAAAAATAAATACGGAATTTTGGATACATGACGTACACATTGGGTGATAGAATAGGATTAGAACTATATTATTATACCACTCAGGTTACCGTCAAAACTTAGGTTTTGGAAATACGGGTGATTAAAATAGTCGCTTTGGATGTGTGGACAGCGATCCACCTAAGTTTGACATAAAATATAAAATAAATACGGAAGTGTGTCAGCATGACGTACACGTAGGATGAAAGAATAGGACCAGAACTTTAGTACTATACCACCCAAGTTACCTTAAAAACTTAGGTTTTGGAAATATGGGTGATTGAATTAGTCGCTATGCGATGTGCGGACAACGATTTGTCTAAGTATGACATGAAATATAATAATAAATACGGAGGTGTGCCAACATTACGTACACATAAGGTGATAGAATAGGACCAGAACTTCTGTATTATACCACCCAAGTTACCGTAAAAACTTAGGTTTTGGAAATATGGCTGATTAAAGTAGTCGCATTGAGATGTGCGTACAGAGATTTGTCGAAGTTTGACACGAAATATAAAAAAATACGGAGGTGTGTCAGCATGACGTACACGTAGGGTGATGAAATAGGACCAGAACTTCTGTATTATACCACCCAAGTTACCGTAAAAACTTAGGTTTTGGAAATATGGCTGATTAAAGTAGTCGCATTGAGATGTGCGGACAGCGATTTGTCAAAGTATGACATGAAAAATAAAATAAATACGGAAGTGTGCCAACATGACGTACACATAGGATGATAGAATAGGTCCTGAAATTTAGTATTATACCACCCAAGTTACCTTAAAAACTTAGGTTTTGGAAATATGGGTGATTAAATTAGTCGCTATGCGATGTGCGGACAACGATTTGTCTAAGTTTGACATGAAATATAAAAATAAATACGGAATTGTGGATACATGACGTACACATAGGGTGATAGAATAGGACCAGAACTTCTGTATTATACCACCCAAGTTACCGTAAAAACTTAGGTTTTGGAAATATGGCTGATTAAAGTAGTCGCATTGAGATGTGCCGACAGCGATTTGTCAAAGTATGACATGAAAAATAAAATAAATACGGAAGTGTGCCAACATGACGTACACATAGGATGATAGAATAGGTCCTGAAATTTAGTATTATACCACCCAAGTTACCTTAAAAACTTAGGTTTTGGAAATATGGGTGATTAAATTAGTCGCTATGCGATGTGCGGACAACGATTTGTCTAAGTATGACATGAAATATAATAATAAATACGGAGGTGTGCCAACATTACGTACACATAGGGTGATAGAATAGGACCAGAACTTCTGTATTATACCACCCAAGTTACCGTAAAAACTTAGGTTTTGGAAATATGGCTGATTAAAATAGTCGCATTGAGATGTGCGGACAGAGATTTGTCGAAGTTTGACACGAAATATAAAAAAAATACGGAAGTGTGTCAGCATGACGTACACGTAGGATGAAAGAATAGGACCAGAACGTCTGTATTATACCACCCAAGTTACCTTAAAAACTTAGGTTTTGGAAATATGGGTGATTAAATTAGTCGCTATGCGATGTGCGGACAACGATTTGTCTAAGTTTGACATGAAATATAAAAATAAATACGGAATTTTGGATACATGACGTACACATTGGGTGATAGAATAGGATTAGAACTATATTATTATACCACTCAGGTTACTGTCAAAACTTAGGTTTTGGAAATACGGGTGATTAAAATAGTCGCTTTGGATGTGTGGACAGCGATCCACCTAAGTTTGACATAAAATATAAAATAAATACGGCAGTGTGTCAGCATGACATACACGTAGGATGAAAGAATAGGACCAGAACTTTAGTACTATACCACCCAAGTTACCTTAAAAACTTAGGTTTTGGAAATATGGGTGATTAAATTAGTCGCTATGCGATGTGCGGACAACGATTTGTCTAAGTATGACATGAAATATAATAATAAATTTCGGAAGTGTGCCAACATTACGTACATATAGGGTGTTAGAATAGGACCAGAACTTCTGTATTATACCACCCAAGTTACCGTAAAAACGTAGGTTTTGGAAATATGGCTGATTAAAGTAGTCGCATTGAGATGTGCGGACAGAGATTTGTCGAAATTTGACACGAATTATAAAAAAATACGGTGGTGTGCCAACATGACGTACACATAGGATGATAGAATAGGTCCAGAACTTTAGTACTATACCACCCAAGTTACCTTAAAAACTTAGGTTTTGGAAATACGGGTGATTAAAATAGTCGCTTTGGATGTGTGGACAGCGATCCACCTAAGTTTGACATAAAATATAAAATAAATACGGCAGTGTGTCAGCATGACGTACACGTAGGATGGCAGAATAGGACTAGAACTTTAGTACTATACCACCCAAGTTACCTTAAAAACTTAGGTTTTGGAAATATGGCTGATTAAAGTAGTCGCATTGAGATGTGCGGACAACGACTTGTCTAAGTTTGACATGAAATATAAAAATAAATACGGAATTTTGGATACATGACGTACACATTGGGTGATAGAATAGGATTAGAACTATATTATTATACCACTCAGGTTACCGTCAAAACTTAGGTTTTGGAAATACGGGTGATTAAAATAGTCGCTTTGGATGTGTGGACAGCGATCCACCTAAGTTTGACATAAAATATAAAATAAATACGGAAGTGTGTCAGCATGACGTTCACGTAGGATGAAAGAATAGGACCAGAACTTTAGTACTATACCACCCAAGTTACCTTAAAAACTTAGGTTTTGGAAATATGGGTGATTGAATTAGTCGCTATGCGATGTGCGGACAACGATTTGTCTAAGTATGACATGAAATATAATAATAAATACGGAGGTGTGCCAACATTACGTACACATAAGGTGATAGAATAGGACCAGAACTTCTGTATTATACCACCCAAGTTACCGTAAAAACTTAGGTTTTGGAAATATGGCTGATTAAAGTAGTCGCATTGAGATGTGCGTACAGAGATTTGTCGAAGTTTGACACGAAATATAAAAAAATACGGAGGTGTGTCAGCATGACGTACACGTAGGGTGATGAAATAGGACCAGAACTTCTGTATTATACCACCCAAGTTACCGTAAAAACTTAGGTTTTGGAAATATGGCTGATTAAAGTAGTCGCATTGAGATGTGCGGACAGCGATTTGTCAAAGTATGACATGAAAAATAAAATAAATACGGAAGTGTGCCAACATGACGTACACATAGGATGATAGAATAGGTCCTGAAATTTAGTATTATACCACCCAAGTTACCTTAAAAACTTAGGTTTTGGAAATATGGGTGATTAAATTAGTCGCTATGCGATGTGCGGACAACGATTTGTCTAAGTATGACATGAAATATAATAATAAATACGGAGGTGTGCCAACATTACGTACACATAGGGTGATAGAATAGGACCAGAACTTCTGTATTATACCACCCAAGTTACCGTAAAAACTTAGGTTTTGGAAATATGGCTGATTAAAATAGTCGCATTGAGATGTGCGGACAGAGATTTGTCGAGGTTTGACACGAAATATAAAAAAAATACGGAAGTGTGTCAGCATGACGTACACGTAGGATGAAAGAATAGGACCAGAACTTCTGTATTATACCACCCAAGTTACCTTAAAAACTTAGGTTTTGGAAATATGGGTGATTAAATTAGTCGCTATGCGATGTGCGGACAACGATTTGTCTAAGTTTGACATGAAATATAAAAATAAATACGGAATTTTGGATACATGACGTACACATTGGGTGATAGAATAGGATTAGAACTATATTATTATACCACTCAGGTTACTGTCAAAACTTAGGTTTTGGAAATACGGGTGATTAAAATAGTCGCTTTGGATGTGTGGACAGCGATCCACCTAAGTTTGACATAAAATATAAAATAAATACGGCAGTGTGTCAGCATGACATACACGTAGGATGAAAGAATAGGACCAGAACTTTAGTACTATACCACCCAAGTTACCTTAAAAACTTAGGTTTTGGAAATATGGGTGATTAAATTAGTCGCTATGGGATGTGCGGACAACGATTTGTCTAAGTATGACATGAAATATAATAATAAATTTCGGAAGTGTGCCAACATTACGTACATATAGGGTGTTAGAATAGGACCAGAACTTCTGTATTATACCACCCAAGTTACCGTAAAAACGTAGGTTTTGGAAATATGGCTGATTAAAGTAGTCGCATTGAGATGTGCGGACAGAGATTTGTCGAAGTTTGACACGAAATATAAAAAAATACGGAGGTGTGCCAACATGACGTACACATAGGATGATAGAATAGGTCCTGAACTTTAGTACTATACCACCCAAGTTACCTTAAAAACTTAGGTTTTGGAAATATGGCTGATTAAAGTAGTCGCATTGAGATGTGCGGACAACGATTTGTCTAAGTTTGACATGAAATATAAAAATAAATACGGAATTTTGGATACATGACGTACACATTGGGTGATAGAATAGGATTAGAACTATATTATTATACCACTCAGGTTACCGTCAAAACTTAGGTTTTGGAAATACGGGTGATTAAAATAGTCGCTTTGGATGTGCGGACAACGATTTGTCTAAGTTTGACATGAAATATAAAAATAAATACGGAATTTTGGATACATGACGTACACATTGGGTGATAGAATAGGATTAGAAATATATTATTATACCACTCAGGTTACCGTCAAAACTTAGGTTTTGGAAATACGGGTGATTAAAATAGTCGCTTTGGATGTGTGGACAGCGATCTACCTAAGTTTGACATAAAATATAAAATAAATACGGAAGTGTGTCAGCATGACGTACACGTAGGATGAAAGAATAGGACCAGAACTTTAGTACTATACCACCCAAGTTACCTTAAAAACTTAGGTTTTGGAAATATGGGTGATTAAATTAGTCGCTATGCGATGTGCGGACAACGATTTGTCTAAGTATGACATGAAATATAATAATAAATACGGAGGTGTGCCAACATTACGTACACATAGGGTGATAGAATAGGACCAGAACTTCTGTATTATACCACCAAAGTTACCGTAAAAACTTAGGTTTTGGAAATATGGCTGATTAAAATAGTCGCATTGAGATGTGCGGACAGAGATTTGTCGAAGTTTGACACGAAATATAAAAAAAATACGGAAGTGTGTCAGCATGACGTACACGTAGGATGAAAGAATAGGACCAGAACTTCTGTATTATACCACCCAAGTTACCTTAAAAACTTAGGTTTTGGAAATATGGGTGATTAAAATAGTCGCTTTGGATGTGCGGACAACGATTTGTCTAAGTTTGACATGAAATATAAAAATAAATACGGAATTTTGGATACATGACGTACACATTGGGTGATAGAATAGGATTAGAACTATATTATTATACCACTCAGGTTACCGTCAAAACTTAGGTTTTGGAAATACGGGTGATTAAAATAGTCGCTTTGGATGTGTGGACAGCGATCCACCTAAGTTTGACATAAAATATAAAATAAATACGGCAGTGTGTCAGCATGACATACACGTAGGATGAAAGAATAGGACCAGAACTTTAGTACTATACCACCCAAGTTACCTTAAAAACTTAGGTTTTGGAAATATGGGTGATTAAATTAGTCGCTATGCGATGTGCAGACAACGATTTGTCTAAGTATGACATGAAATATAATAATAAATACGGAGGTGTGCCAACATTACGTACACATAGGGTGATAGAATAGGACCAGAACTTCTGTATTATACCACCCAAGTTACCGTAAAAACTTAGGTTTTGGAAATATGGCTGATTAAAATAGTCGCATTGAGATGTGCGGACAGAGATTTGTCGAGGTTTGACACGAAATATAAAAAAAATACGGAAGTGTGTCAGCATGACGTACACGTAGGATGAAAGAATAGGACCAGAACTTCTGTATTATACCACCCAAGTTACCTTAAAAACTTAGGTTTTGGAAATATGGGTGATTAAATTAGTCGCTATGCGATGTGCGGACAACGATTTGTCTAAGTTTGACATGAAATATAAAAATAAATACGGAATTTTGGATACATGACGTACACATTGGGTGATAGAATAGGATTAGAACTATATTATTATACCACTCAGGTTACTGTCAAAACTTAGGTTTTGGAAATACGGGTGATTAAAATAGTCGCTTTGGATGTGTGGACAGCGATCCACCTAAGTTTGACATAAAATATAAAATAAATACGGCAGTGTGTCAGCATGACATACACGTAGGATGAAAGAATAGGACCAGAACTTTAGTACTATACCACCCAAGTTACCTTAAAAACTTAGGTTTTGGAAATATGGGTGATTAAATTAGTCGCTATGCGATGTGCGGACAACGATTTGTCTAAGTATGACATGAAATATAATAATAAATTTCGGAAGTGTGCCAACATTACGTACATATAGGGTGTTAGAATAGGACCAGAACTTCTGTATTATACCACCCAAGTTACCGTAAAAACGTAGGTTTTGGAAATATGGCTGATTAAAGTAGTCGCATTGAGATGTGCGGACAGAGATTTGTCGAAGTTTGACACGAAATATAAAAAAATACGGAGGTGTGCCAACATGACGTACACATAGGATGATAGAATAGGTCCAGAACTTTAGTACTATACCACCCAAGTTACCTTAAAAACTTAGGTTTTGGAAATATGGCTGATTAAAGTAGTCGCATTGAGATGTGCGGACAACGATTTGTCTAAGTTTGACATGAAATATAAAAATAAATACGGAATTTTGGATACATGACGTACACATTGGGTGATAGAATAGGATTAGAACTATATTATTATACCACTCAGGTTACCGTCAAAACTTAGGTTTTGGAAATACGGGTGATTAAAATAGTCGCTTTGGATGTGCGGACAACGATTTGTCTAAGTTTGACATGAAATATAAAAATAAATACGGATTTTTGGATACATGACGTACACATTGGGTGATAGAATAGGATTAGAACTATATTATTATACCACTCAGGTTACCGTCAAAACTTAGGTTTTGGAAATACGGGTGATTAAAATAGTCGCTTTGGATGTGTGGACAGCGATCTACCTAAGTTTGACATAAAATATAAAATAAATACGGAAGTGTGTCAGCATGACGTACACGTAGGATGAAAGAATAGGACCAGAACTTTAGTACTATACCACCCAAGTTACCTTAAAAACTTAGGTTTTGGAAATATGGGTGATTAAATTAGTCGCTATGCGATGTGCGGACAACGATTTGTCTAAGTATGACATGAAATATAATAATAAATACGGAGGTGTGCCAACATTACGTACACATAGGGTGATAGAATAGGACCAGAACTTCTGTATTATACCACCAAAGTTACCGTAAAAACTTAGGTTTTGGAAATATGGCTGATTAAAATAGTCGCATTGAGATGTGCGGACAGAGATTTGTCGAAGTTTGACACGAAATATAAAAAAAATACGGAAGTGTGTCAGCATGACGTACACGTAGGATGAAAGAATAGGACCAGAACTTCTGTATTATACCACCCAAGTTACCTTAAAAACTTAGGTTTTGGAAATATGGGTGATTAAAATAGTCGCTTTGGATGTGCGGACAACGATTTGTCTAAGTTTGACATGAAATATAAAAATAAATACGGAATTTTGGATACATGACGTACACATTGGGTGATAGAATAGGATTAGAACTATATTATTATACCACTCAGGTTACCGTCAAAACTTAGGTTTTGGAAATACGGGTGATTAAAATAGTCGCTTTGGATGTGTGGACAGCGATCCACCTAAGTTTGACATAAAATATAAAATAAATACGGCAGTGTGTCAGCATGACATACACGTAGGATGAAAGAATAGGACCAGAACTTTAGTACTATACCACCCAAGTTACCTTAAAAACTTAGGTTTTGGAAATATGGGTGATTAAATAAGTCGCTATGCGATGTGCGGACAACGATTTGTCTAAGTATGACATGAAATATAATAATAAATACGGAGGTGTGCCAACATTACGTACACGTAGGGTGATAGAATAGGACCAGAACTTCTGTATTATACCACCCAAGTTACCGTAAAAACTTAGGTTTTGGAAATATGGCTGATTAAAGTAGTCGCATTGAGATGTGCGGACAGAGATTTTTTTGAAGTTTGACACGAAATATAAAAAAATACGGAGGTGTGCCAACATGACGCACACATAGGATGATAGAATAGGTCCAGAACTTTAGTACTATACCACCCAAGTTACCTTAAAAACTTAGGTTTTGGAAATACGGGTGATTAAAATAGTCGCTTTGGATGTGTGGACAGTGATCCACCTAAGTTTGACATAAAATATAAAATAAATACGGCAGTGTGTCAGCATGACGTACACGTAGGGTGATGAAATAGAACCAGAACTTTAGTACAATACCACCCAAGTTACCTTAAAAACTTAGGTTTTGGAAATATGGGTGATTAAATTAGTCGCTATGCGATGTGCGGTCAACGATTTGTTTAAGTATGACATGAAATATAATAATAAATTCGGAGGTGTGCCAACATTACGTACACGTAGGGTGATTGAATAGGACCAGAACTTCTGTATTATACCACCCAAGTTACCGTAAAAACTTAGGTTTTGGAAAAATGGCTGATTAAAGTAGTCGCATTGAGATGTGCGGACAGATATTTGTCGAAGTTTGACACGAAATATAAAAAAAATACGGAGGTGTGCCAACATGACGTACACATAGGATGATAGAATAGGTCCAGAACTTTAGTACTATACCACCCAAGTTACCGTAAAAACTTAGGTTTTGGAAATATGGGTGATTAAATTAGTCGCTATGCGATGTGCGGACAACGATTTGTCTAAGTTTGACATGAAATATAAAAATAAATACGGAATTGTGGATACATGACGTACACATAGGGTGATAGAATAGGTCCAGAACTTCTGTACTATACCACCCAAGTTACCTTAAAATCTTAGGTTTTGGATATATGGGTGATTAAATTAGTCGCTATGCGATGTGCGGACAACGATTTGTCTAAGTATGACATGAAATATAATAATAAATACGGAGGTGTGCCAACATTACGTACACATATGGTAATAGAATAGGACCAGAACTTCTGTATTATACCACCCAAGTTACCGTAAAAACTTAGGTTTTGGAAATATGGCTGATTAAAGTAGTTGCATTGAGATGTGCGGACAACGATTTGTCTAAGTTTGACATGAAATGTAAAAATAAATACGGAATTTTGGATACATGACGTACACATTGGGTGATAGAATAGGATTAGAACTATATTATTATACCACTCAGGTTACCGTCAAAACTTAGGTTTTGGAAATACGGGTGATTAAAATAGTCGCTTTGGATGTGCGGACAACGATTTGTCTAAGTTTGACATGAAATATAAAAATAAATACGGAATTTTTGATACATGACGTACACATTGGGTGATAGAATAGGATTAGAACTAAATTATTAGACCACTCAGTTTACCGTCAAAACTTAGGTTTTGGAAATACGGGTGATTAAATTAGTCGCTATGCGATGTGCGGACAACGATTTGTCTAAGTATGACATGAAATATAATAATAAATACGGAAGTGTGCCAACATTACGTACACTTAGGATGATAGAATAGGTCCAGAACTTTAGTACTATACCACCCAATTTACCGTAAAAACTTAGGTTTTGGAAATATGGGTGATTAAATTAGTCGCTATGCGATGTGCGGACAACGATTTGTCTAAGTATGACATGAAATATAATAATAAATACGGAAGTGTGCCAACATTACGTACACTTAGGATGATAGAATAGGTCCAGAACTTTAGTACTATACCACCCAATTTACCGTAAAAACTTAGGTTTTGGAAATATGGGTGATTAAATTAGTCGCTATGCGATGTGCGGACAACGATTTGTCTAAGTTTGACATAAAATATAAAATAAATACGGCAGTGTGTCAGCATGACATACACGTAGGATGAAAGAATAGGACCAGAACTTTAGTACTATACCACCCAAGTTACCTTAAAAACTTAGGTTTTGGAAATATGGGTGATTAAATTAGTCGCTATGCGATGTGCGGACAACGATTTGTCTAAGTATGACATGAAATATAATAATAAATACGGAAGTGTGCCAACATTACGTACACTTAGGATGATAGAATAGGTCCAGAACTTTAGTACTATACCACCCAATTTACCGTAAAAACTTAGGTTTTGGAAATATGGGTGATTAAATTAGTCGCTATGCGATGTGCGGACAACGATTTGTCTAAGTTTGACATGAAATATAAAAATAAATACGGAATTGTGGATACATGACGTACACATAGTGTGATAGAATAGGTCCAGAACTTCTGTACTATACCACCCAAGTTACCTTAAAATCTTAGGTTTTGGATATATGGGTGATTAAATTAGTCGCTATGCGATGTGCGGACAACGATTTTTCTAAGTATGACATGAAATATAATAATAAATACGGAGGTGTGCCAACATTACGTACACATAGGGTGATAGAAAAGGACCAGAACTTCTGTATTATACCACCAAAGTTACCGTAAAAACTTAGGTTTTTGAAATATGGCTGATTAAAGTAGTCGCATTGAGATGTCCGGACAACGATTTGTCTAAGTTTGACATGAAATGTAAAAATAAATACGGAATTTTGGATACATGACGTACACATTGGGTGATAGAATAGGATTAGAACTATATTATTATACCACTCAGGTTACCGTCAAAACTTAGGTTTTGAAAATACGGGTGATTAAAATAGTCGCTTTGGATGAGCGGACAACGATTTGTCTAAGTTTGACATGAAATATAAAAATAAATACGGAATTTTTCATACATGACGTACACATTGGGTGATAGAATAGGATTAGAACTAAATTATTAGACCACTCAGGTTACCGTCAAAACTTAGGTTTTGGAAATACGGGTGATTAAAATAGTCGCTTTGGATTTGTGGACAGCGATCCACCTAAGTTTGACATAAAATATAAAATAAATACGGAAGTGTGTCAGCATGACGTACACGTAGGATGAAAGAATAGGACCAGAACTTTAGTACTATACCACCCAAGTTACCTTAAAAACTTAGGTTTTGGAAATATGGCTGATTAAATTAGTCGCTATGCGATGTGCGGACAACGATTTGTCTAAGTATGACATGAAATATAATAATAAATACGGAGGTGTGCCAACATTACGTACACATAGGGTGATAGAATAGGACCAGAACTTCTGTATTATACCACCCAAGTTACCGTAAAAACCTAGGTTTTGGAAATATGGCTGATAAAAGTAGTCGCATTGAGATGTGCGGACAGAGATTTGTCGAAGTTTGACACGAAATATAAAAAAATACGGAGGTGTGTCAGCATGACGTACACATAGGATGATAGAATAGATCCTGAAATTTAGTATTATACCACCCAAGTTACCTTAAAAACTTAGGTTTTGGAAATATGGGTGATTAAATTAGTCGCTATGCGATGTGCGGACAACGATTTGTCTAAGTTTGACATGAAATATAAAAATAAATACGGAATTGTGGATACATGTCGTACACATATGGTGATAGAATAGGACCAGAACTTCTGTATTATACCACCCAAGTTACCGTAAAAACTTAGGTTTTGGAAATATGGCTGATTAAAGTAGTCGCATTGAGATGTGCGGACAGCGATTTGTCAAAGTATGACATGAAAAATAAAATAAATACGGAAGTGTGCCAACATGACGTACACATAGGATGATAGAATAGGTCCTGAAATTTAGTATTATACCACCCAAGTTACCTTAAAAACTTAGGTTTTGGAAATATGGGTGATTAAATTAGTCGCTATGCGATGTACGGACAACGATTTGTCTAAGTATGACATGAAATATAATAATAAATACGGAAGTGTGCCAACATTACGTACATATAGGGTGATAGAATAGGACCAGAACTTCTGTATTATACCACCCAAGTTACCGTAAAAACTTAGGTTTTGGAAATATGGCTGATTAAAGTAGTCGCATTGAGATGTGCGGACAGCGATTTGTCAAAGTATGACATGAAAAATAAAATAAATACGGAAGTGTGCCAACATGACGTACACATAGGATGATAGAATAGGTCCTGAAATTTAGTATTATACCACCCAAGTTACCTTAAAAACTTAGGTTTTGGAAATATGGCTGATTAAATTAGTCGCTATGCGATGTGCGGACAACGATTTGTCTAAGTTTGACATGAAATATAAAAATAAATACGGAATTGTGGATACATGACGTACACATTGGGTGATAGAATAAGATTAGAACTATATTATTATACCACTCAGGTTACCGTCAAAACTAAGGTTTTGGAAATACGGGTGATTAAAATAGTCGCTTTGGATGTGTCGACAGCGATCCACCTAAGTTTGACATAAAATATAAAATAAATACGGCAGTGTGTCAGCATGACGTACACGTAGGATGAAAGAATAGGACCAGAACTTTAGTACTATACCACCCAAGTTACCTTAAAAACTTAGGTTTTGGAAATATGGGTGATTAAATTAGTCACTATGCGATGTGCGGACAACGATTTGTCTAAGTATGACATGAAATATAATAATAAATACGGAAGTGTGCCAACATTACGTACATATAGGGTGATAGAATAGGACCAGAACTTCTGTATTATACCACCCAAGTTACCGTAAAAACTTAGGTTTTGGAAATATGGCTGATTAAATTAGTCACTATGCGATGTGCGGACAGAGATTTGTCGAAGTTTGACACGAAATATAAAAAAAATACGGAGGTGTGCCAACATGACGTACACATAGGATGATAGAATAGGTCCAGAACTTTAGTACTATACCACCCAAGTTACCTTAAAAACTTAGGTTTTGGAAATACGGGTGATTAAAATAGTCGCTTTGGATGTGTGGACAGTGATCCACCTAAGTTTGACATAAAATATAAAATAAATACGGTAGTGTGTCAGCATGACGTACACGTAGGGTGATGAAATAGGACCAGAACCTCTGTATTATACCACCCAAGTTACCGTAAAAACTTAGGTTTTGGAAATATGGCTGATTAAAGTAGTCGCATTGAGATGTGCGGACAGCGATTTGTCAAAGTATGACATGAAAAATAAAATAAATACGGAAGTTTGCCAACATGACGTACACATAGGATGATAGAATAGGTCCAGAACTTTAGTACTATACCACCCAAGTTACCTTAAAAACTTAGGTTTTGGAAATATGGGTGATTAAATTAGTCGCTATGCGATGTGCGGACAACGATTTGTCTAAGTTTGACATGAAATATAAAAATAAATACGGAATTGTGGATACATGACGTACACATAGGGTGATAGAATAGGACCAGAACTTCTGTATTATACCACCCAAGTAACCGTAAAAACTTAGGTTTTGGAAATATGGCTGATTAAAGTAGTCGCATTGAGATGTGCGGACAGCGATTTGTCAAAGTATGACATTAAAAATAAAATAAATACGGAAGTGTGCCAACATGACGTACACATAGGATGATATAATAGGTCCTGAAATTTAATATTATACTACCCAAGTTACCTTAAAAACTTAGGTTTTGGAAATATGGGTGATTAAATTAGTCGCTATGCGATGTGCGGACAACGATTTGTCTAGGTATGACATGAAATATAATAATAAATACGGAGGTGTGCCAACATTACGTACACGTAGGGTGATAGAATAGGACCAGAACTTCTGTATTATACCACCCAAGTTACCGTAAAAACTTAGGTTTTGGAAAAATGGCTGATTAAAGTAGTCGCATTGAGATGTGCGGACAGAGATTTGTCGAAGTTTGACACGAAATATAAAAAAAATACGGAGGTGTGCCAACATGACGTACAAATAGGATGATAGAACACGTCCAGAACTTTAGTACTATACCACCCAAGTTACCGTAAAAACTTAGGTTTTGGAAATATGGGTGATTAAATTAGTCGCTATGCGATGTGCGGACAACGATTTGTCTAAGTTTGACATGAAATATAAAAATAAATACGGAAATGTGGATACATGACGTACACATAGGGTGATAGAATAGGACCAGAACTTCTGTACTATACCACCCAAGTTACCTTAAAATCTTAGGTTTTGGATATATGGGTGATTAAATTAGTCGCTATGCGATGTGCGGACAACGATTTGTCTAAGTATGACATGAAATATAATAATAAATACGGAGGTGTGCCAACATTACGTACACATAGGGTGATAGAATAGGACCAGAACTTCTGTATTATACCACCCAAGTTACCGTAAAAACTTAGGTTTTTGAAATATGGCTGATTAAAGTAGTCGCATTGAGATGTGCGGACAACGATTTGTCTAAGTTTGACATGAAATGTAAAAATAAATACGGAATTTTGGATACATGACGTACACATTGGGTGATAGAATAGGATTAGAACTATATTATTATACCACTCAGGTTACCGTCAAAACTTAGGTTTTGGAAATACGGGTGATTAAAATAGTCGCTTTGGATGAGCGGACAACGATTTGTCTAAGTTTGACATGAAATATAAAAATAAATACGGAATTTTTCATACATGACGTACACACTGGGTGATAGAATAGGATTAGAACTAAATTATTAGACCACTCAGGTTACCGTCAAAACTTAGGTTTTGGAAATACGGGTGATTAAAATAGTCACTTTGGATTTGTGGACAGCGATCCACCTAAGTTTGACATAAAATATAAAATAAATACGGAAGTGTGTCAGCATGACGTACACGTAGGATGAAAGAATAGGACCAGAACTTTAGTACTATACCACCCAAGTTACCTTAAAAACTTAGGTTTTGGAAATATGGGTGATTAAATTAGTCGCTATGCGATGTGCGGACAACGATTTGTCTAAGTTTGACATGAAATATAAAAATAAATACGGAATTGTGGATACATGTCGTACACATAGGGTGATAGAATAGGACCAGAACTTCTGTATTATACCACCCAAGTTACCGTAAAAACTAGGTTTTGGAAATATGGCTGATTAAAGTAGTCGCATTGAGATGTGCGGACAGCGATTTGTCAAAGTATGACATGAAAAATAAAATAAATACGGAAGTGTGCCAACATGACGTACACATAGGATGATAGAATAGGTCCTGAAATTTAGTATTATAACACCCAAGTTACCTTAAAAACTTAGGTTTTGGAAATATGGGTGATTAAATTAGTCGCTATGCGATGTACGGACAACGATTTGTCTAAGTATGACATGAAATATAATAATAAATACGGAAGTGTGCCAACATTACTTACATATAGGGTGATAGAATAGGACCAGAACTTCTGTATTATACCACCCAAGTTACCGTAAAAACTTAGGTTTTGGAATTATGGCTGATTAAAGTAGTCGCATTGAGATGTGCGGACAGCGATTTGTCAAAGTATGACATGAAAAATAAAATAAATACGGAAGTGTGCCAACATGACGTACACATAGGATGATAGAATAGGTCCTGAAATTTAGTATTATACCACCCAAGTTACCTTAAAAACTTAGGTTTTGGAAATATGGCTGATTAAATTAGTCGCTATGCGATGTGCGGACAACGATTTGTCTAAGTTTGACATGAAATATAAAAATAAATACGGAATTGTGGATACATGACGTACACATTGGGTGATAGAATAAGATTAGAACTATATTATTATACCACTCAGGTTACCGTCAAAACTAAGGTTTTGGAAATACGGGTGATTAAAATAGTCGCTTTGGATGTGTCGACAGCGATCCACCTAAGTTTGACATAAAATATAAAATAAATACGGCAGTGTGTCAGCATGACGTACACGTAGGATGAAAGAATAGGACCAGAACTTTAGTACTATACCACCCAAGTTACCTTAAAAACTTAGGTTTTGGAAATATGGGTGATTAAATTAGTCACTATGCGATGTGCGGACAACGATTTGTCTAAGTATGACATGAAATATAATAATAAATACGGAAGTGTGCCAACATTACGTACATATAGGGTGATAGAATAGGACCAGAACTTCTGTATTATACCACCCAAGTTACCGTAAAAACTTAGGTTTTGGAAATATGGCTGATTAAATTAGTCACTATGCGATGTGCGGACAGAGATTTGTCGAAGTTTGACACGAAATATAAAAAAAATACGGAGGTGTGCCAACATGACGTACACATAGGATGATAGAATAGGTCCAGAACTTTAGTACTATTTCACCCAAGTTACCTTAAAAACTTAGGTTTTGGAAATACGGGTGATTAAAATAGTCGCTTTGGATGTGTGGACAGTGATCCACCTAAGTTTGACATAAAATATAAAATAAATACGGTAGTGTGTCAGCATGACGTACACATAGGATGATAGAATAGGTCCTGAAATTTGGTATTATACCACCCAAGTTACCTTAAAAACTTAGGTTTTGGAAATATGGGTGATTAAATTAGTCGCTATGCGATGTGCGGACAACGATTTGTCTAAGTTTGACATGAAATATAAAAATAAATACGGAATTGTGGATACATGACGTACACATAGGGTGATAGAATAGGACCAGAACTTCTGTATTATACCACCCAAGTTACCGTAAAAACTTAGGCTTTGGAAATATGGGTGATTAAATTAGTCGCTATGCGATGTGCGGACAACGATTTGTCTAAGTTTGACATGAAATATAAAAATAAATACGGAATTGTGGATACATGACGTACACGTAGGGTGATAGAATAGGACCAGAACTTCTGTATTATACCACCCAAGTTACCGTAAAAACTTAGGTTTTGGAAATATGGCTGATTAAAGTAGTCGCATTGAGATGTGCGGACAGCGATTTGTCAAAGTATGACATGAAAAATAAAATAAATACGGAAGTGTGCCAACATGACGTACACATAGGATGATAGAATAGGTCCTGAAATTTAGTATTATACCACCCAAGTTACCTTAAAAACTTAGGTTTTGGAAATATGGGTGATTAAATTAGTCGCTATGCGATGTGCGGACAACGATTTGTCTAAGTTTGACATGAAATATAAACATAAATACGGAATTGTGGATACATGACGTACACATAGGGTGATAGAATAGGACCAGAACTTCTGTATTATACCACCCAAGTAACCGTAAAAACTTAGGTTTTGGAAATATGGCTGATTAAAGTAGTCGCATTGAGATGTGCGGACAGCGATTTGTCAAAGTATGACATTAAAAATAAAATAAATACGGAAGTGTGCCAACATGACGTACACATAGGATGATAGAATAGGACCAGAACTTCTGTATTATACCACCCAAGTTACCGTAAAAACTTAGGTTTTGGAAATATGGCTGATTAAAGTAGTCGCATCGAGATGTGCGGACAACGATTTGTCTAAGTTTGACATGAAATATAAAAATAAATACGGAATTTTGGATACATGACGTACACATTGGGTGATAGAATAGGATTAGAACTATATTATTATACCACTCAGGTTACCGTCAAAACTTAGGTTTTGGAAATACGGGTGATTAAAATAGTCGCTTTTGATGTGTGGACAGCGATCCACCTAAGTTTGACATAAAATATAAAATAAATACGGAAGTGTGTCAGCATGACGTACACGTAGGATGAAAGAATAGGACCAGAACTTTAGTACTATACCACCCAAGTTACCTTAAAAACTTAGGTTTTGGAAATATGGGTGATTAAATTAGTCGCTATGCGATGTGCGGACAACGATTTGTCAAAGTATGACATGAAATATAATATTAAATACGGAGGTGTGCTAACATTACGTACACATAGGGTGATAGAATAGGACGAGAACTTCTGTATTATACCACCCAAGTTACCGTAAAAACTTAGGTTTTGGAAATATGGCTGATTAAAGTAGTCGCATTGAGATGTGCGGACAGCGATTTGTCAAAGTATGACATGAAAAATAAAATAAATACGGAAGTGTGCCAACATGACGTACACATAGGATGATAGAATAGGTCCTGAAATTTAGTATTATACTACCCAAGTTACCTTAAAAACTTAGGTTTTGGAAATATGGGTGATTAAATTAGTCGCTATGCGATGTGCGGACAACGATTTGTTTAAGTTTGACATGAAATATAAAAATAAATACGGAATCGTGGATACATGACGTACACATAGAGTGATAGAATAGGACCAGAACTTCTGTATTATACCACCCAAGTTACCGTAAAAACTTAGGTTTTGGAAATATGGCTGATTAAAGTAGTCGCATTGAGATGTGCGGACAGCGATTTGTCAAAGTATGACATGAAAAATAAAATAAATACGGAAGTGTGCCAACATGACGTACACATAGGATGATAGAATAGGTCCTGAAATTTAGTATTATACCACCCAAGTTACCTTAAAAACTTAGGTTTTGGAAATATGGGTGATTAAATTAGTCGCTATGCGATGTGCGGACAACGATTTGTCTAAGTATGACATGAAATATAATAATAAATACGGAAGTGTGCCAACATTACGTACATATAGGGTGATAGAATAGGACCAGAACTTCTGTATTATACCACCCAAGTTACCGTAAAAACTTAGGTTTTGGAAATATGGCTGATTAAATTAGTCACTATGCGATGTGCGGACAGAGATTTGTCGAAGTTTGACACGAAATATAAAAAAAAATACGGAGGTGTGCCAACATGACGTACACATAGGATGATAGAATAGGTCCAGAACTTTAGTACTATACCACCCACGTTACCTTAAAAACTTAGGTTTTGGAAATATGGCTGATTAAAGTAGTCGCATTGAGATGTGCGGACAGCGATTTGTCAAAGTATGACATGAAATATAAAAATAAATACGGAATTGTGGATACATGACGTACACATAGGGTGATAGAATAGGACCAGAACTTCTAAATTATACCACCCAAGTTACCGTAAAAACTTAGGCTTTGGAAATATGGGTGATTAAATTAGTCGCTATGCGATGTGCGGACAACGATTTGTCTACGTTTGATATGAAATATAAAAATAAATACGGAATTGTGGATACATGACGTACACGTAGGGTGATAGAATAGGACCAGAACTTCTGTATTATACCACCCAAGTTACCGTAAAAACCTAGGTTTTGGAAATATGGCTGATTAAAGTAGTCGCATTGAGATGTGCGGACAGCGATTTGTCAAAGTATGACATGAAAAATAAAATAAATACGGAAGTGTGCCAACATGACGTACACATAGGATGATAGAATAGGTCCTGAAATTAGGTATTATACCACCCTAGTTACCTTAAAAACTTAGGTTTTGGAAATATGGGTGATTAAATTAGTCGCTATGCGATGTGCGGACAACGATTTGTCTAAGTTTGACATGAAATATAAAAATAAATACGGAATTGTGGATACATGACGTACACATAGGGTGATAGAATAGGACCAGAACTTCTGTATTATACTACCCAAGTAACCGTAAAAACTTAGGTTTTGGAAATATGGCTGATTAAAGTAGTCGCATTGAGATGTGCGGACAGCGATTTGTCAAAGTATGACATGAAAAATAAAATAAATACGGAAGTGTGCCAACATGACGTACACATAGGATGATAGAATAGGTCCTGAAATTTAGTATTATACCACCCAAGTTACCTTAAAAACTTTGGTTTTGGAAATATGGGTGATTAAATTAGTCGCTATGCGATGTGCGGACAACGATTTGTCTAAGTTTGACATGAATTATAAAAATAAATACGGAATTGTGGATACATGACGTACACATAGGGTGATAGAATAGGACCAGAACTTCTGTATTATACTACCCAAGCAACCGTAAAAACTTAGGTTTTGGAAATATGGCTGATTAAATTAGTCACTATGCGATGTGCGGACAGAGATTTGTCGAAGTTTGACACGAAATATAAAAAAAATACGGAGGTGTGCCAACATGACGTACACATAGGGTGATAGAATAGGACCAGAACTTCTGTATTATACCACCCAAGTTACCGTAAAAACTTAGGTTTTGGAAATATGGCTGATTAAAGTAGTCGAATTGAGATGTGCGGACAGAGATTTGTCGAAGTTTGACACGAAATATAAAAAAATACGGAGGTGTGCCAACATGACGTACACATAGGATGATAGAATAGGTCCAGAATTTTAGTACTATACCACCCAAGTTACCTTAAAAACTTAGGTTTTGGAAATACGGGTGATTAAAATAGTCGCTTTGGATGTGTGGACAGTGATCCACCTAAGTTTGACATAAAATATAAAATAAATACGGCAGTGTGACAGCATGACGTAAACGTAGGGTGATGAAATAGGACCAGAACTTCTGTATTATACCACCCAAGTTACCTTAAAAACTTAGGTTTTGGAAATATGGCTGATTAAAGTAGTCGCATTGAGATGTGCGGACAGAGATTTGTCGAAGTTTGACACGAAATATAAAAATAAATACGGGATTGTGGATACATGACGTACATGTAGGGTGATAGAATAGGACCCGAACTTCTGTATTATACCACCCAAGTTACCGTAAAAACTTAGGTTTTGGATATATGGGTGATTAAATTAGTCGCTATGCGATGTGCGGACAACGATTTGTCTAAGTATGACATGAAATATAATAATAAATACGGAGGTGTGCCAACATTACGTATACATAGGGTGATAGAATAGGACCAGAACTTCTGTATTATACCACCCAATTTACCGTAAAAACTTAGGTTTTGGAAATATGGCTGATTAAAGTAGTCGCATCGAGATGTGCGGACAACGATTTGTCTAAGTTTGACATGAAATATAAAAATAAATACGGAATTTTGGATACATGACGTACACATTGGGTGATAGAATAGGATTAGAACTATATTATTATACCACTCAGGTTACCGTCAAAACTTAGGTTTTGGAAATACGGGTGATTAAAATAGTCGCTTTGGATGTGTGGACAGCGATCCACCTAAGTTTGACATAAAATATAAAATAAATACGGAAGTGTGTCAGCATGACGTACACGTAGGATGAAAGAATAGGACCAGAACTTTAGTACTATACCACCCAAGTTACCTTAAAAACTTAGGTTTTGGAAATATGGGTGATTAAATTAGTCGCTATGCGATGTGCGGACAACGATTTGTCTAAGTATGACATGAAATATAATAATAAATACGGAGGTGTGCCAACATTACGTACACATAAGGTGATAGAATAGGACGAGAACTTCTGTATTATACCACCCAAGTTACCGTAAAAACTTAGGTTTTGGAAATATGGCTGATTAAAGTAGTCGCATTGAGATGTGCGGACAGCGATTTGTCAAAGTATGACATGAAAAATAAAATAAATACGGAAGTGTGCCAACATGACGTACACATAGGATGATAGAATAGGTCCAGAACTTTAGTACTATACCACCCAAGTTACCTTAAAAACTTATGTTTTGGAAATATGGGTGATTAAATTAGTCGCTATGCGATGTGCGGACAACGATTTGTTTAAGTTTGACATGAAATATAAAAATAAATATGGAATCGTGGATACATGACGTACACATAGGGTGATAGAATAGGACCAGAACTACTGTATTATACCACCCAAGTTACCGTAAAAACTTAGGTTTTGGAAATATGGCTGATTAAAGTAGTCGCATTGAGATGTGTGGACAGCGATTTGTCAAAGTATGACATGAAAAATAAAATAAATACGGAAGTGTGCCAACATGACGTACACATAGGATGATAGAATAGGTCCTGAAATTTAGTATTATACCACCCAAGTTACCTTAAAAACTTAGGTTTTGGAAATATGGGTGATTAAATTAGTCGCTATGCGATGTGCGGACAACGATTTGTCTAAGTATGACATGAAATATAATAATAAATACGGAAGTGTGCCAACATTACGTACATATAGGGTGATAGAATAGGACCAGAATTTCTGTATTATACCACCCAAGTTACCGTAAAAACTTAGGTTTTGGAAATATGGCTGATTAAATTAGTCACTATGCGATGTGCGGACAGAGATTTGTCGAAGTTTGACACGAAATATAAAAAAAAATACGGAGGTGTGCCATCATGACGTACACATAGGATGATAGAATAGGTCCAGAACTTTAGTACTATACCACCCAAGTTACCTTAAAAACTTAGGTTTTGGAAATATGGCTGATTAAATTAGTCGCATTGAGATGTGCGGACAGCGATTTGTCAAAGTATGACATGAAATATAAAAATAAATACGGAATTGTGGATACATGACGTACACATAGGGTGATAGAATAGGACCAGAACTTCTAAATTATACCACCCAAGTTACCGTAAAAACTTAGGCTTTGGAAATATGGGTGATTAAATTAGTCGCTATGCGATGTGCGGACAACGATTTGTCTAGGTCTGACATGAAATATAAAAATAAATACGGAATTGTGGATACATGACGTACACGTAGGGTGATAGAATAGGACCAGAACTTCTGTATTATACCACCCAAGTTACCGTAAAAACCTAGGTTTTGGAAATATGGCTGATTAAAATAGTCGCATTGAGATGTGCGGACAGCGATTTGTCAAAGTATGACATGAAAAATAAAAAAAATACGGAAGTGTGCCAACATGACGTACACATAGGATGATAGAATAGGTCATGAAATTTAGTATTATACCACCCTAGTTACCTTAAAAACTTAGGTTTTGGAAATATGGGTGATTAAATTAGTCGCTATGCGATGTGCGGACAACGATTTGTCTAAGTTTGACATGAAATATAAAAATAAATACGGAATTGTGGATACATGACGTACACATAGGGTGATAGAATAGGACCAGAACTTCTGTATTATACTACCCAAGTAACCGTAAAAACTTAGGTTTTGGAAATATGGCTGATTAAAGTAGTCGCATTGAGATGTGCGGACAGCGATTTGTCAAAGTATGACATGAAAAATAAAATAAATACGGAAGTGTGCCAACGTGACGTACACATAGGATGATAGAATAGGTCCTGAAATTTAGTATTATACCACCCAAGTTACCTTAAAAACTTT
>JAQJVK010000333.1:0-100909 GCA_035578135.1 Flexamia atlantica
AGAAAAGTTTTAACAGTAAGTGTTTCTATATTCCAGCACAATTTAACGCTATGGATAAAATAAAATTATTTATTGTAAAACGTTTTATAATCTTCCTTCCGATATGAACTGATTGGCTGGGAAGGACCCATCAGCTACTGAAATATTGTTTGAGAACAAAAATTCTGTGATTGAAGCTATATTGAGAAAAGCTAGACGTTATTACACTGATCTTATGTTCGAGGGACTTGGGCATTAATACAGCTAATCTTTAGAAGTTATTTAGCTTGTATATATATATATATATATATATATATATATATATAAAAGTCAAGACGGTTGACTGACTGACTGACCGACTGGCTGAATGACTGACCCTGATCACAGTTTCTCAAAAACTATAAGGCTTCGGACCATGAAACATGGCACAATAAATCATTATAGGCTCTAGATGCGCACTAGGAACGGATTTTAAAATATATTCTCTCAAAAGGCTAAAGTAGGGTATATTATGAAACTCTAAATGGCGGCTATTTTTAGTTTTCAAAGCTTATTTCCTAAAACAATGTAGGGCTTTGGGCCATGGCTCAAATGTTCTTTTATAGGCTCTAGATGCATACTAATGAAGGAATTTTAAATAAATGAAAAAAGGCTAAAATAAAGCCTTTAGAAAGGCTAAAACAAAGTAAATTCAAAAATTTTAAATGGCGGCCTTTTCAGTTTTTAGAGCTATGATCGCAAAATATCAATAGAAGGTCTCTAGAATATTTTACAGAGACAAAAAATAGAAATTCCTTTTACTAAAAGAAAAAAATCACAGAACTATTACGGTTATCTTAGATTATATATTTGTCAAATATTACATATAAAGGCTACTCACGTTTTACGGATCAATCTAAGTATTCCAACTAGAATCTTGAAACTCTGCATGGACATTTGATTAATTGTTATAGAACGCCGATTCAAATAATTAATTAATTCATTCATCATTCATCATTAATTAATTCAGTTAATCTATATTATTAATACGCTACATGGAATCTTTATACACGATGAGGCTTTTTTATTTTAAGACTTACCCCCACATATTATGCATCAAAACACGGGTCTCTAAATGCAGATTCCCGTAAGAATCTTTAGATTTTTAATTTAGGCGATATAACTCGAAAAAGTGCGAAAAACTTATTATAAAATAAAAAATGTTTTGACAGAAGCGAAAATGTAAACAAATAAACATCTATTCTGATCAGTTGTGTGGGGTTTAGAGTAGCCTTTATAGATCACAGACCAAGAAAAAGAATTTATAAAATAAAAAATGTTTTGACAGAAGCGAAAATGTAAACAAATAAACATCTGATCAATTGGGTGGGATTTAAAGTAGCCTATATAGATCATAGACCAAGAAAATAAAATTAGTTATCAAAGTAGCTTAAAACTCAGCCCAGCTGTTTTTTTTTAATATTTGAAAAGGAACAAGACGACGAAAATTTGTTGTGATCGGATACTTTATATTCTTTCAAACATGCTAAGAACGAAACATCAAAATATATTGCATTTTTAGCGAATTTCCCCTGTAGGGAAGAAGCTATTACCGAAAGGTCTCATAGTAAGACCTAAGCCCGAGACCATGATAACTTTTCGTTTTAGGGCCACCAGAAGCAAAAAACACCATTCGTTCGAATTTTAGCGAATTTCCCCTATAGGGAAGAAGCTATTACCGTAGGTCTCATGGTAAGACCTAAGCCCAAGACCATGATAACATTTCGTTTTGGGGCCACCAGAAGCAAAAAAAACCATTCGTTCGAATTTTTATATATATATCTATATATCTATATATATATGTGTCTGTCAGCACGATAGCGGCCGTAAATATGGTCCGATCTTAATAAAATTTGGTACAGACGTGTAAAGTGGTAATCACTCGGACGAGTTCGTGAACCAGCCCGATCGGACCACCGGAAAGGGGGGTAAAGGGGGATAACCCCCCCCCCAAAAATGGGTTTTTTGAGTTTTTCACGTAGAAAAATAAAATTTATCAAATTTTTATTGGCACCATTGAATTCAGCTAAAAAAAACAAACAATTTAGTATTTTGAATCACCCCTCTATGTCCATTGGTTACCGAGATATTGAAAGTGGTAAACACAGTACGTTGTCCCAATGTTAACCTTATGGGAAATAAGTAAAATTCCATATCTCGGTTATTTCTCAACAAATCTTAATAAAACTTGGTAAATAGCTTCTTCTAGTTCAGATCTACTAATTATTAAATTAAAACCACTCAGTTTTAATATACCTGTAGCAGCAAACCTGCATACTCATTCCCCATGTTATTCTTATGGAGCTTACCAAAACATGTCAAATCTCGCTATGTTGGATTGAAATATGTTGTTTTGCATTTGAAATTCGCTGAGTATGCAGGTCTGCTGCAACGGGGGTATTTATATATATATATATATATATCTATCTATCTATCTATCTATGTATCTATCTATCTATATATATATATATATATATATATGTCTGTCAGCACGATAGCGGCCGTAAATATGGTCCGATCTTAATGAAATTTGGAACAGACATGTAAAGTGGTAATCGAATGGACGAGTTCGTGAACCAGCCCGATCGGACCACCGGAAGGGGGGGGTAAAGGGGGATAAACACCCCCAAAAATGGGTTTTTTGAGTTTTTTACACGTAAAAATAAAATTTATCGAATCTTTGTGGGCACCATTGAATTCAGCTCAAAAAATCAAACAATTTAGTCTTTTGAATCATTGCTCTATGTCCATTGGTTCCCGAGATATTGAAAGTGGTAAACACAGTACGTTGTCCCAATGTTAACCTTTTGGGGAATAAGTAAAATTCTATATCTCGCTTATTTCTCAACATATCTGGATAAAACTTGGTTTGTGGCTTCATCTAGATGAGATCTAATGTATTTTAGTCTAAAATCCCCAAAATTTCAATTTTTGTGGCAGCAAACCTGCATAATCATTCCCCATGTTATCCTTATGGGAAATAAAAAAATCTATATCTTCCTTATTTTTTGACATATCTTGATAAAAGTTGGTATAAGGTTTCTCCTAGTTCAGACCTACGAAATATTGAATTAAAACCACCCAGTTTTAACAGACCTGTTGCAGCAAACCTGCATACCATTCTCCATATTATTCTTATGGAGATTACAAAACATGTAAAATCTCGCTATGTTGGATTTCAATATGTTGTTTTGAATTTGAAATTCGCTGAGTATGCAGGTCTGCTGCAACGGGGGTATTTTAGATAATTAGACGTTATAGTGCTCGTTTTCAAATTACGTCTTTTGGAGCTACCTACTATTAATGATAAGATTTTTTAACCCAGCGAAGCGGGTTACCAACAGCTAGTTCATTTTTTATTCAACGCCGATTAAATTTTTATAGAATCGGCGTTTTTCTGAATTTAAAAAATAGGAGGGTTTGCGTGCTGGCCTAGAGCAATTTGGGCTAAGTTCAAACAAATTTACTATTTTTACCGCAACATTTCACCTCAAGCTGCTAAACGAGTAATACAACCTCCAATATGATTGAAAAAAGTTTTGGGGAATTAGGTTTCCTCATCTTTTGCCATATACATTAATTTTATATTTTTCTTACAGTTTTTGGTATGCTATATTAATAAACATACTAAATTCAGATGTTAGTTCTTTAGAGTCAGCCCTTTGCTGAATTTAAATTTGCGGTGTTTACA
The DNA here is from genome assembly GCA_035578135.1 of Flexamia atlantica. Taxonomy (NCBI): domain Eukaryota; kingdom Metazoa; phylum Arthropoda; class Insecta; order Hemiptera; family Cicadellidae; genus Flexamia; species Flexamia atlantica. The sequence continues at coordinate 3,710 of JAQJVK010000333.1, forward strand.
TCAGTTATATATCATATGCCTATTATTATTTTATGTCAAACTAGGGGCCCCTATGCTCAAATTGCGCATTTTTACATTTTTTCTTTTTTGTGAGACACTCACCTACAGCCACCTTTATTAAGCCTTTAAAGGCTTCAAAATCACCTTTATTAACAAAATTAACAATTTCATATAAAATTTAAAGATCTCACCTCAATAAACAAAGGCCTAACTGAACAAAACACAAACACTTTTTATTCATCACCCTTGCACTATGTTTTTGAATTTGGTTGTCTTCTCACACAACAGTAGGATAACGGAAGATTTTCTAGGAAGCCCATGTGCAAATTGCTCATTTTAATATTCACTCTGGTGTTAAATTAGTCTTTTTCTCCCAGCAGGTCTCTGTTCTTGCCGAAGGTTACGCATATTTTCCCTAATCACATCGAGTTGTTTTTCTCTATGCCCTCTTCTCCTTTCTGTTTCAGAGTTCAGTTTGCAATATATTTATAATCTAACTATCATGGATCTTCACCATAAAGAATGATTTACCTGCCTCGATTTGGCTAAAATTTTCAATCAAAATGCGGACCAAATTCATTTTTGTAAGCTGCATTGGATCTTGTTTTCATTATCATCATCATCATCATCATCATCATCATCATCATCATCATCATCATCATCATCATCATCATATATTTAATTTCGTAAGGCGATTATTTGCGTCAATATTGCGGGCATCTGGCAAGTCGTAGAAAGATGGGAGAGGGCTCAAATTAAAGGTTTCTATTCCGTGATGGCGGGAAAAATAATGAAATTGCTTAAAATTCACAAGAAAACGAGAAATAACGTAAAATATCTGCCATTTAAAAAGCATTGGGATCTAAACACGTCTTCTTTGTTTACATAAAACATGTGATACTGAACCTTAATTGAAAACCATGTGGTAAGCTAGATATCAATATATAATAGATTCGGTTTGCTCTTTAAGGTATTTTGTACTATAATACATAAGGATTGTTTGAATTTTCCCTCATTAGGGGCTTTTAGCCCCTTCAAGCCACTAGTATAATTTAATTTCGTAAGAAAATTCTTTGCGTCAAAATTGTGGGCGTCTAGCAGGTCGTAGAAAGATGGGAGAGGGCTCAAATAATTACGTTTCATCTTCTCATGTCAAACTGGGATCGAGACGCAACCTTAAGTTTGTAATTAAGCGCTTTAAAACGTGCAGTTCAGATAAATCATCAGTATATTTAGAAATTTGTAAAATTTTCACATTATAAATAACGTATAATTAATTTAACCAAACATTCGTTATCCTTTTAGCAGGCGAAGCCGCGGGTATAACTACTAGTTCGTACATACTTTTAGAATTTTTTTTTCTGCACCAGTAGTTGTTATTGTATATTGTTTTATTTTGTTATTGCGTAATATGTCTTCAAAAACTAGGGACCTGCGAATTGTTACTGAGTGCGTATAAAGAGGTTGACAGTGCCCGTGATGGAGATAGGCCTTGATAATACTGAGTCGCTTATCAACTCGAAAACATTGTCTAAGTGAAAACCTGACTACTTTCTCTCCCACATCACGCAAGAGACGAAAAGTGGGCCTCAGAATGGTAACTGCATTGTATTTAACGAAAATTATAGTTACTTAAGTTCATTTAAAATGGTTGAACCAGAATATTGGTTTAAGGAATTTCTTAGTTATTAATAAATTTAAAATAGTCTTTAGTTCGCCGCATAGACTTATTGGACCATGGACCAATAAGAACGATCAGTTGAGGGTTGAAATGTTTTTTACGTGTGTGATGCTAATTTCAATTTATTAATTAATTTTATGCTACATTTTTTGTTTATATTTCCTCACATTTAACCATTCGATAAGTGACGTGATTCTTTTGACTCCATTCCAGATGGAAGTGTGTTATCACAAACAGGGTACTTTGACCCATTTAGTTATAAGTACCTGATGAACCGAGGCTTGCTCGGTGTTATTTAATGTTTACCAGTTCATCCAGTTACTATAAAAAATTTCAATGTCATAAAATTGATAAATAGAAACCTTTTTTATTGCTCCATGGACTCTTCATGCCACTTGCTGTATTTTCCCTTAATGGCTGTAGATTTCAAACAGCTGTTATGATTTCTTCATTTGTTTACACTTTCCTTGTTTATTTTAGTTGCTATCACGCTATAAGGCCAATGTTAAAATTTTACAACTTTAAAATTCGATTTTTTACGTTATTAGATTTTCTCTGGCAAAGTAATCTGCATAAAAGACGTTTTTGAGTCATAAATTACTTATTTCCAGACTTTGAAGAAAATCCCCGAGCCGTTTTTGAGATCGTTGTGCAAACATACAAGCACGCACGCAAGATAACATTGCTCGTATAAGAGTATAGTACCTGGTGGACCGAGCCTTGCTCGGTGTTATTTCATGTTTACCAGTTCATCCAGTTACTATAAAATATTTCAATGTCATAAAATTGATAAATAGAAACCTTTTTTATTGCTCCATGGACTCTTCATCCCATTTGCTGTCTTTCCCTTGATGACTGTAAATTCCAAACAGCTGTTATGATTACTTCATTTGTTTACACTTTCCTTCTTTATTTTCATTGCTATCACGGCAACCCATAAGACCAATGTTAACATTTTACAACTTTAAAATTCGATTTATTACGTTATTAGATTTTCTCTGGCCAAGTAATCTGCATAAAAGACGTTTTTTAGTCATAACTTACTTATTTCCAGACTTTGAAGGAAATCCTCGGAGCCGTTTTAGAGATAATTGTGCAAGCAAGCAAGCATACAAGCAAGCACGATAACATTACTTATATAAGGGTATAGGATATAGGATTCGTTATTTTACCATGTTTTGCTGATAGGTTTATGTATGACTAGCTGTTGGTAACCCACTTCGCCGGGTTGAAAAATCTTATGAAGGCCTAAATAGTAGCTCCGAAAGACGTTATTTGGAAGCAAGCATTATAACGTCTAATGCTATGTGAAAATTCAATATATTTTTTGTTTTTCAATACATATATTTGAGAAAGTCCGGGATGGCATATATGGTGGTCACAACCCTTAGCAACTCCCCATATTTGGCATATTTTGTGGTCTTATTTGCCCTTCCAATCAAACAGCACATATTTTGGGTTTCCCTTTTGAATTTCTTTGGTATGCAATAACTAAAAATGTTGTCCATCTTGCAAATGACTACATGCGGATGTCCATTATAATCTATACTTGATTGGCATAATGCATCCTTCATGGTCCAAATCAAAGATTCCTGTCCTGCCAACAGCTTTTAAAGTTGTTTAACATAAATCAGCTTCCTCTGTTAGATCTCTTTTTCAAAGGTTTTACATTATCTCTTTGTTCTGATCGATTCTTTCATCACCTTGTGCGTCCGTCTCCCTTTCTGTTCGAATCTATTACGATAATGTTTCTTGATGTCACTGTGAATTTCCCGAAACACTTTTAGATATGGAGAATGTTGAGGAGTTGTCCGTGCGCCAATCATACAAACTTCAACACTGTTGGTATCCGTCGACGGCGACACTGTCTCACTTGAACGTGGACCTAGGAATCGGTGGACCCCTAGAATCGCCTGGAACAATACCTTCCTATATAAGCGATGATTCGAACGAATTTCAATAGTAGTGCGGAAAATGGCAAACCGCCGAAACCTAGGTCCAAGTGAGAGAGTGTCGCCGTCGACGGATACAAACAGTGTTGAACTCTTAGATGTGTTTATTTTTCTTCGTTGTTAAACTTTTACTTGTAATATTTCATCTATGTGGTAAGAGACAGAACTGCTAAAATTATCTCGTAGTTTTAGTACTTTTTCATCTTGTTTTTAGTACTGACTTTGAATTTAAAACTAAAGTACATAACTCTATATTTGAATGTACTTTATGTTTTAATAACGTAGCTTACCAGTAAAAGTTTACTAAATAATTGAGAACGTAAATAAGATTGTATTCACCTGTTGTACAAAAAAATTTTAGGAGCAGCATTCTGTTGGTATTCACTGCAACTATTTCAAATAAAAGCATATGTTTTGATATATAAAGAAATAAAAACAATTAAACCATGAAAAATTAAACCAGAAATCACACCATATGTTTTGATATACAATGTAGTCCCAAAATCCTTAATATAGGTCTATTTTCGATTATCCTGTGCCTAAACCCTATAAGATATCAAAACCCAACCCACCATTATGCACATCATGTGATTCCAAGCTTTAATTTGACACCAAGATCAAGGGTCTACAATTTAGTTTTGGCTGGAGCACGAAATATATCAACACAAATCTCTCTTTATATATATTTTAATCTATCTATATATATATATATATCGATTACACATATATATATACATACATAAATATACAGATTTATATGTATTCTTTATATTAATATTGATTAAAATAAAGAAATTAAGCTTATTAATTTGGATAGTTTAGTTACTTGTACTCACGTAGCACGTTTATTAATTAACATAGCTATAAATGACAAATTTTGAAAACAGTTTTTTATATTATTTAATTTTATTCCTGTAGTGGAGCGTAATGTCCGCGTATTTTAGTTAAAACATGAAGACCACAAATTCATGGGCGGAGAACCAGCCCTGTGACAGACAACCGCCCCGTGAGAGCGTTTTAGATAATTTTAGACAATAAATAGAGCTTTTTGCATTTCTACAGCGTTATAAATAAGAATGATATTACTGCCACACGTTCGCTCCATCGATCTTCTCCTCTCAATGATCAATATTATAAAACAATATTTGCAAATCTGGTAGTTTTCAGAGCATTTTAAGGTTTTAATTCCCTATGTTATCCTTATAGGAAAATAAAACAAAACTCGATATCTTCCTCATTTCTTGACAAATCTCGATAAAACTTGGTATATGGCTTTTCTAGTTCAGATCTAATAGATATTAAATTAAAGCCTCCCAATTTTTAAATACCTTGTGCAGCAAACCTATATACTCAGTCCCCATGTTATTCTTATGGAGATTACAAAAACATGCATATATCACTTTGCTGGATTGAAATAAATTTGTTTACGCAAATTAAATTCGCAAACGATTCAAACAATCCGAGGAGTGAATCTCTAATGTATTATCTTGAATATTCCGATACAGGTTAATTTCTGGACAGGGATTCGAACCCTCGACCATGATTGACTATACGAAGAAGGGTTTGGGGAAGAAGAGCCTATACGAATTATGATCAATAGATCAAACAAAAACAATTAATTAAATTTCAATTTTTGTTTAGTTGGTTATTTTAAGTAGGTAAAATCACAGCCTTTTTTTAATTATTTGCGATAAACATAAATTGAATACTTTATGATTAATTTCGCATATAGCAGTTTGTCGCTATATACTCAGTACAGATCTGTTCAGCCCAGAAGTCCTGTGGGATGCGCATGCGCAGTGAAGATTTCCCCTACCGTGAGTCTCAGTACAGTCAAATTTCGAAATAACTCAACTGTCAAAAATATGATTCTTTGTTTGCAACAATATTTGTAATGTTGTTATAGGTCATGTGGGATTTTAAGTTGACCATACGCAACCGATGAAGGAAAAACAGTGGTGGGGGTATTCTTCATCTCTCTCGCACTTCCACCCCTACAAGACTTTCTGGCTGAATAGATCTGTACCTCGTTCACCTTTCAGTATGGAATTTCCATTAGCTGTGTATCAAATGGCATTTTAAGTTGTATTAACCAAATTATTTCATAAGCAGCTGATGACTTTATAGCATGTTGATATGGATTTTTGTAAACAAATGTATCTATCAAAGGTAATAGAATATCTGTTTCCCATTTGGTCTGTACTGAAAGGTGAATGTGGAATCGATTATTGTTTCTTGTTTTGAATAAGGGTGTCATAAATTTACTATTCATCCCAGGGGTGAGAGAAGCGAGGTTTTAGGATCGTCTACAGCGGATTGTTGAGGCAGAGGTGAACAATGAACAAAAGAACAATAGACTATGAAGATGTGCCTCCTTGACTGTTGTGTGGCAAGCTTAAAAATACCCCCGTTGCAGCAGACCTGCATACTCAGCGAATTTCAATTGTAAAGCACATGTTTCAATCCAATATAGCGAGATTTGACACGTTTTTTAAGCTCCATAAGAATAACAGGGGAATGATTATGCAGGTTTGCTGCAACAGGCCATTTAAAACTGGGTGGTTTTAATTCAATGTTTAGTAGATCTGAACTAGAAGAAGCCATATACCAAGTTTTATCAAGATATGTTAAGAAATAAGGAAGATATTGCATTTTTTTATTTCCCATAAGGATAACATGGGGAATGAGTATGCAGGTTTGCTGCCATAAAAACGGTAATATCCGGGATTTTATACTAAAATACATTAGATCTCATCTATATGAAGCCACAAACCAAGTTTCATTATGATATGTTGAGAAATAAGCGAGATATAGAATTTTACTTATTCCCCATAAGGTTAACATTGAGACAACGTACTGTGTTTACCACTTTCAGTATCTCGGTAACCAGTGGACATAGAGCAACGATTCAAATTACTAAATTGTTTGTTTTTTTGAGCTGAATTCAATGGTGTTAACCAAAATTCGAAAAATTTTATTTTTCTATATAAAAAACTCGAAAAACCCATTTTTGGGGGAGTTTACCCCGCTTTACCCCCCCCTTCCGGTGGTCCGATCGGGCTGGTTCACGAACTCGTCCGAATAATTACTACTTTACACACCTGTGCCAAATTTCATTCCGATCGGACCATTTTTGCGACCGCTATCGTGCTTACAGACACACACACACACACACACACACACATACATATATAAAAGACCGTGACCATGGGCTAAAGCTTCGAAACATGTTGGTCTAATTAAATAATTTTAAAACAGGGTACTGTGTTCTGAAATGTTAAAAATAATATATATATATATATATATATATCTAGAAATTTTAACTAATGGTGTTTTTTGCTTCTGGGGGCCCCAAAACGAAAAGTTATTATGGTCTTGGGCTTAGGTCTTACCATGAGACCTACAGTAATAGCTTCTTCCATATAGGGGAAATTCGCTAATCATCTTCAAAGCAAATCCTTCAGAAAAACCAAATGTTATTACATGGTGCTAGCCAGTGAGGAAAAGACTGTGCCAATTGTAGGCAATGGAAATTGCTGTACCGTGGAGTTACAAATTTAATATTTGTAAATCAAGACCAGCATAAAACTACAAGAAGTAAAGCTGTGTACTACATATTGCAACACGATATGAACAGTTTATTGTTGGGAATGCATCTATATAGTCTATCTATATAGACCTGGAAATTTGGGTGGACAAAGGTTTTTTAACTGATTCTGGTTCAGTTTTTTGCGCTGATTACGAATCTGCCGGGTGCAACTTTGGCACCCTTGGGCAAACGCCGCCATACTGGAAAAATGGCGGCAAAGAGGTTGTTCAATGATAACACGATAGAATCGTAAAAATGGTCCGATCTCAACAAAAATCGGTACATACATGTAAAATGGTAATCCCCTAATCTATCACGGCACGGGTTAAGGGGAATAAACTCCCTTAAAAAGGGGTTTTTTGGTTTTTTTCACATGGTAAAATTAAAATAATCAAAATATCGTTTCCACCATTGAATTTATCTTAAAAAAAATAACAATTTGGTATTTTTAATCATTGCTCTATGTCCATTGGTTGCCGAGATATTGAAAGCGGAAAAACCGTACACCGTCCCTATGTTATCCTTATGGGGAAGAAAGTAAAATTCTATATCTCGCTTATTTCTCAATATACCTGAATGAAACTTGGTGTGTTGCTTTATCTAGTTGAGATATACTGGATTATGGCCTTAAGTACTCAAGTTTTACATCAACGCTGCAGCAAACCTACGTACTCATTTCCCATGCTATCCTTATGGGAAATAAGTATAATACTATAAACTCCATATTTTTCGACATATCTCGATCAAACCTAGAATATAGCCTCTTCTATTTGAGTTATACTGGGATAATGACTGAAAAACACCCAATATTTACAAACATGCAGTAGCAGACCTGCATACTCATTCCCCATGTTATTATTATGAAGAAAATAAAAATATGTCATATACCGTTTATGTTGCGTTTAAATATTATTTTAAGTGTTTTAAATTCCCTAGATATGTGGATCCGCTGCAATGGGGTTATTTACGATGTCTAACATTTTCATTAATTTCCATAGCTTTTGAGTAAAAATATAATTGTTAATTCCCAAAAATTTATTTCAGCCAGAAGCTGTTTCCAAAATTTAACCTAAATTTCAGGACCGCCGAGCCTGACCTTATTTTTTAAAAGCTCGGTCCTCAAACACAACATTTATTCCTTTGATTAGCAGTACTTACCAAAGACAACATAATTGAAGTTTACACTTACCAAGCCTGGCCCCCCATGCGAATAAAACCATTTTGTTTACCTTCCCTTCGCTTTAAAAACTCCATAAAAATATATATCTTGCTTTTTTATTAGCATATTGAACATATCAGAGTACAATTTGGATTGTGGCTTGAACTAGTCGAGATATATTTTATATTAGCCACACTGAGTTGTCTCATCGCGATTGAGGCAGTGACAATCTGCCAGTTCATTTGAGGCAACTATTATAGTACATAATTTACCTCGTATGCTATTCACTGCTGTAATATTAAGAAATAAAAGTTGCACTTACAGATATAAATATTACTTATTTATTAAAGTTACTTAGAAAATACACCCGTCGCAGCAGACCTGCGTACTCAGCGAATTTCCATAGGCTTTATTTTTTATATGTGAGCATTCAACTTATGTAAAGGAAAATATCGTTTAAATATGTTTTGTAAATTATATATTTAAAACTTATATTTAATCATTCATAAGCTTCAAACATGAGGACAATTTACAAGGGGATCACATTGGTTTTTATTAGTAATATATACACTTTTTGTATTTTATAAGTTCTTAGCATTTTAATTTTCAATAAATGTAGTCTTGTTATAGTATATAAATGTCAGGAAACATATAATCAATAAATTCAAAATACTGGAAAACAAATAATATAATCTCATGAACAAATTAAATTCAATCATATGGTTAATATTATAAATAAAACCACAGTATTATTTAGAAATTACAAAAACTAACTTATTAATTTTAGTTCATGAAATAATGACATGATTTTTTTAGTAAGCTATGGAATTTTTTATTTGTTGACCGTTTTTTAAAAATTAAAGAATATAACCAAAGAGCAGAAACAAAATTGTATCATGAAGCAATCATAATCAAGCTGTGATGAACAATTCATCTACGGTCGTCTCTCAAGTTGGAAGTCTCATATGCAAGCGCTCAGACCTGCGGGCTTGCGGACGGCTTTTAATGCGTCGATTAAAAAGACGCCGATTTACATATTAAGTCCTCAGAACGAGACCGTTAAAGTAATCATACTTCGATTGAGAAAGAAAAATGCCTTATAACTGTATATGTTTTAATATTATTACCATCGTATGATTTTTGATATGACAATGACGATTCAAGTGACAGAAAAACCATAAAGAAATATTAAAAAACTCACGTCATAGGTTTTAAAGCAGTAATCGAACAGATTGTTCACTGTATTTTAGGTAATTAATAAATACTTTCCTTATATATGTAAAATAGTGACTGTTCAATGCATAATTAATGTTTTCTGAGTAATAATAGTTGTGTAATTTCACTTGAATTCCAAATAAGTAGGCTTATATCAACATGTGTAAAATCCATCGATATCGCAAATTTCTTATTAAATTAGTAAAGATCAATGGGAGGGGTTTTTTAATTTATATTTATTTTTCATAGTCTAATAAAGGATGAAATAGAAACAACTAACGCCAGTGTAGAAGCTACGTAACATTTGCTGATACCGCTCAAACGCGAGAGCAAATTTTCGGCACGCGGCGCCGGCGAGAGGATGCGATCTCTTTCTCCCAAGCTCCTCGTTGTTTATTCTAAAATTTAATTTTCAAACTGTATCAATTATTATTATTATTAGCGCTAGTATAGCGCTAATTATTATGTATTATTCTTTCGTAAATTTTTATGAATGGAATTTCTATTGACGTTTCTAACCCAATCCAAACTATAAATAAAGCACTTTTACAAAAATCATAGCAATTTTTATTCATCAATGGAAAAATTCCAGAACTTAAAATTATGTTATAAAGACCTATATTCTCCCATTTATCAAAGTTTCATAGCGATTGAAGTGGTAGTTTTTACAATGTAAACCTTCAAAGTGTGCCATTGTATGAAAACCACAAAAAAGTTACTTTTTTCATTCAACTTGCCAAAAGACTATCTAAAAAAAATATAAAAAATTAAGACACATCAATAAACACACAATTAAATTCCTGAAGTAACGATGTCGTTTTTGTTTTTCTATCTCAACTGGTTTAGTTGCAGTTTAAGCTCAAACTCGCGTATCTAACTAAACTTCGAGCGCGATGAGGTCGGCGCGTGACGTCACAGCCGAACCGACTGCAGGTTCCACGCGCCTTATGGGATCGAGGCAACCTCCTATATACTAACCTTGGGGGAAAATGGCTACTGTATTCCAGGCTGAAGTTGTTGCCCTGTCTGAGTGTGCAAGAGTGTGTTTGGAGCGTGGTCTGACAGGCCACACCATATACATGAACTCGGACTGCAAAGCAACGGGAGCGCTGATGGCACTTGACAGTTTTGACTTTACCTCTAAGGCGGTGTGGGACTGTCATCAGGCCATGAAAACACTGGGAGAGAGCAACAAGGTTATCCTTGGTTGGGTTCCAGGGCCATGCTGGCAATGAGGGAGCTGACAAGTGGGCAAATAAAGGAGCTGACAGCCCGCTCATTGGTCCGGCGCCGGCGTGTGGTATTGCTTATAATACTGCACGGAGAGCTGTTCGCCAGTGGATGGGCAGAGAACATCGAAGGAGCTGGGAAAGATCAGAAGGAAACATAGAGTCAAAGAGATTGCTGCAGGCACCGACCGGTGCGTTAGCGGCAGATGCCCTTGGGCTGAATAGGAAGACCTTGCGGAAAGTGGTTGGCTTCATCAGCGGCCACTGGGTATTCCGCGAACATCTACATAAGATGGGAATTCAAAAAAAGCCTCCTCAAAAAGGGTGGATTGAAAGCCTCCTATGTAGGAAATGTGGTGAGGAGGAGGAAACAGCCTTCCACTTGATCTTTATGTGTCCTGCCCTACAAGGTCTGCGTGTGGGAACCCTTGGTCTTTTGACAAGAGACCAAAGGGAACAACAGGTAACCATCGTCAAAAAGATCTCATGGTTCATCAAGGACCTGGGGTTTGACGGAGAATGAGGACCTGTGAATGAAGGTGCACAATAAGCTATTCTAGCTGAGATGCATTACCACGGTTACTTCAAAGCCTGGCCCTCTGTTAAAAAAAAAATTATTCGGCCAAAATTAATATCAACAAATCTTCTTTTATAGTAAATAGGTTTTGTAGTTATTTGTTTAGATTTGAAGTATTATTTCTGTTCTTTACATTTGCTTTAGTACTACCTCTTAATACTACCTGGAATACCTACACGAAAACTGGGACAATGTTTGGAATGTCACGAACTGTGGATAGTTACAAGCGATGGCTTATGGATGCGGTATTCGCTGGTGGGGATTAACGTCCATACTGGTGATGCTACTTTTATCCATGAGACCATCCACATAACTAAATCAGTTCGTAATTAATTGGCGGAATTCAGGTTCGGGTACCACGTTAAACTGTAGGTCCCTTAATTACAATCAGCTAATGATAGGCTGTTAACAGTCCTCTCTAAGGAACATTCTAAGATCAGTCAGCAATAAGACTACATTTACACTTATTTTTCACCATATCCGCCTTGGAATAGCTTAAGGCCCCTTAATGGTGGACGGTGTCTTTTATGATGATTGTAATATAATACATAATACATAACTATTAAATTTCAACCGATATTTAAATGAAACGGAAATAAATAATTGTCATAGGTTTTTGAAAGATTCCTCAATAGCATAGTTAAATCTATTTTGTCCTAATACTGAAATGACTATCAGTAATAAAGTAAAATTTCTGAGAATATTAATTTTATAAATCGTGCTGTCGTGCTCAATCATAAATAACCGTACAATAACCGTGTGGATTAAATCCACTTTCAAATGGGGTTGCTTTTTGCCTGTCAATTGTTATTTTTTTCTTATTGATAAAAAAATACACAAATTGCTGTGATAATGGAAATCTATATTATTAATATACTTCTCTCGCCTTTATAAGTGCTCCAGATGACCGCAACATCCTGAACCTTAATTCATGAACCATCAGAGATTTATTATTACGTCATTAATCTAGCGGACGGGAGCACCAGAGTTTTCATGCAATCCAGGTTACTCGCCGGAAATTAACTTGTTAAATCTCTCGTGTCTACTGAAGCGCTTGTAAGGCAAATGTTTTGGACATTATGAAACACTGCAAAAAATATACTTAAGTAGAAAACTGTAGCAAAATGCATTTAAAAATAGTTGAAAATAAACACTTTTCTTAGAATATGTATATTTTTAGAACATGTATTGTAAAATAATAACAATAAACATAAAGAACTAGTTCACTTTTTATCAATCAAAACTGATCTTGTGATATTTGTAAAAATAATTTCACCACACTACACAATGAAATATACCCTAAATAATCAAAAAAACTTATTATTATTTGACTCGATTACAAATCACAGCTATGAAAATCATATGATCGCTACTATCCTGTCTTTGGAACCTCCATATAATAATGTGATGTTCTAACGTTGTTTCAAGCAAATAAACGATCAGCTGACTTTCGGCCCTAGGGCCCTAAACGTTTTCGGTCCTGTGGCGGCAAACAGTGTGTTTCGGTTCGCGTTTGACGTTTGTAAAACAGGTGATTTCGTCGTAGTGTGGTGAAAAAATAATTATTTCAGATTGGTTAAAAAATAATTAAATAGTATCGATAGAAAATTTGGTTGATATAATAATTTCGACTTGAATTAGATGCGTCACAAAAGTTAAGTCGCTAACAGCTATTATTAAACCGCACATGTCAGCTACACAATCAGTTCTACGAGCGACGATCTTGATGTACCATATGTCAAAATGGGGAATTATGTCTGCCTTGATACAAAAACCTACCATAAAAGTATTGCGAAAAATTGAAACATGTTTATACAGTTTTTCCTTTTACCTGCTTTATGTCTCTGTGTTTTTTTCCACATAATTTAATACATCCTTCAAACAATTTTTGGCTAGGAATATTAAATTGCGACTTTATACGCATTGAAAATAGCGACCATTTTTAGTTTTCAAAGCATAATATGTCAATGGCCAAGTCATTACTTGTGATCAACTTAAGAGTTTTTAGCTTCTAAAAAATTGTTAGCGCCTTCAAAAAAGTAACGTTTCGCTTTACTGAATACCCTCAGCAATCTTAATTCTGTTAAACCAGAGAATGTATATTGAATTTTGTTCGGCTGCCGGTTATATTTATAAACAGCTCTTTAATCTAACGATGTATTAATTTTTACTGTTTGAACTTAACCTGTAGACAATTATAGGATAAAAATTAAAAGAACAAAGTTGTGTTATTTTATGTTTTTCAATATCGGGAACTGCGTTAGTATAGATTACTACGATATCCCCCGCATTTATTTCTGGCATATTGAAAAATGATAAGACTTTTGTTCAAATCCAATCCAGATATTAAAATAAAACCTAAAAAAAATTATTTTAAAATTACCTTATACCTTAGTTAAAATTTATTAATTATTTGTAAATGCATGCACCTGACGAGAAATGCAAAACAACCGTGTTAGGTGTTTAACCTGGTTAAGTTAGACACAAACTCAATTGCCAGTCCACACACAGCAGCGCCGCCCTCTAGGTTGTTATAGTTGGTTGGTTCGGTGCGTTGTACATTTAATTCGGTTAAAGTTATAGCTCAAGTGACTTTACTAAATAAGGCTTCTGTAAAAAACCATGTTTTTGCCTCACCTTGTATAATTTTACCAAAGGATGTAGTTAAAATATAAATTAAATTTACCATTTAATTACTTTTTTCAGCCACATTAAATGTATGCGGCAAATTGCTTCTTGCTCTAAAAGCATAAGACAGATTTATTGAACTGTGATGATTCAATATTATTGTTCATTATTGTTTATCTCATGAACTGATACAATCACTGAAAACTATTTAATACTTTAAATCTGTTCATGATTTGCCTCTGAATTAATACAATCAATTGAATAAAGGTTACATACCTTGAATAACTGTCTTGAATTCATGTAGTAATCTGTCTGATTTACTTCAGTTTCAACATCTGTGATGTCATTTTAAAAATCTTCATACAAGAATTGAAAATGACATCACAGATGTAGAACTTAAGTAAATCAGACAGATTACTACATGAATTCAAGACAGTTATTCAATGTATGTAGCCTTTTACTTTCTCCCCCCTATACATAGTATATGGAGAAAGTATTGTTTTCGTCAAAATTTTCGAATTTGAATTTTTAGTGGATATATTCATTTTAGTGCACCCTGAATCCAAAAAAGTGGTTTTCGGAGTGGTGTCTGTCCGTCCGTCCGTCCGTCCGTGTGTGTGTGTGTGTGTGTGTGTGTGTGTGTGTGTGTGTGTGTGTGCGTGGATATATGTAAACAAAGCTAGAGACGACGCCAGTGGTCCAATTTTCATGGAATATGGCATGTAGGTATAAAACTATGATATCTCCAGGCGTTTTTTCCATTTGCAAAATCTTTGATTTTAAGGGTATTTACCTCAGAAACCCCATAAAAAACGATAAAAATACAAATATCTCAAAAACGGCACTAAAGATTTTGATAACAATCGTGGTTTTTAGTGCTTAAGATGACAAACAAAATGACACCACCCGCATGTCTGCAAAAATTCAGGTTCAAAAGTTATAGGGATTTAAGTGTTAACAAATTCATATTTTTCAAATTTCACAAAATCTATATCATATGAAGAAAATATACTTTCAACCATTAAATTTTGCTTCAAAAAATCAAGTAGCCAGTATTTTGAATTATTAGTCTACGTCAACTGGTTGCGGAGATAATTTATATTTTAGTGTGGCGGTAAACGCACTACGTTGTCTAACGTTATTCTAATGGCAACTATTCAAAAACCGATACCTTTTTTTATTTCAAAAAAGTTGAACATTACATGTTGACAATAGTGCAAAAACCATAGAAAGTTTGTCTGCACTAATTATTTTACAATCAAGATTACCTGATTATCTGATTAACAAGAGTCTCTGTCGGTCCATTTTAGGAGAGCTTTCCTCTGCCTCACAAAGAAAACAGGCATCATGAAAGTTATAATATTTTTCTTGTATTCCTTCCTTCCACTATCCCATCGTACATCAAAATAACAATACAAGAACATGCAAGCTTAGTAGAATAACTAAAATAAAATATAAATAACAGTTAACATGAATAACTTAAAAACTTTAGAAATAAATAACATTGTTTGAATATAAATAAACGGTATCAGGAAACTGACACATACTTTCTCCCTTCAAGTAATTTAAAACCAGAAAACATATTTAGTGAAATAAAACAAATTAACAATTAATTATCACACAAATATAAGCCAAATGTTATCAAAAACGGTTAGTAAATAACGGAGATATCGATTTTTAAATATTTGCCATGAGAATAACATTGGACAACGTACTGCGTTTACCGCCGAACTAAAATATCTATTATCTCCGCAACCAGTTGACATAAACTCATGATTCAAAATACTAGATAATTTAGTTTTTCAAGTCAAATTTAATGGTTGCAAGTATATTTTCTTTAGAGGTCACAGATTTTGTGAAATTTCAAAAATATGAATTTTTTAACACTTAAACCCCCATAGCTTCTGAACCTGAATTTTTACAGACATGCGGGTGGTGTCATTTTGTTTGTCATCTTAAGCACTAAAAACCATGAAATTTTTATCAAAATCGTTAGAGCCGTTTTTGAGAAATTTGGATTTTTGTCATTTTTTATGGGTTTTTATGGTGTAAATACCCTTAAAAATCAAAAATTCAAAAAAATGAAAAATACGCCTGGAGATACCACCGCTTTATACCTACATGCCAAATTTCATGAAAATCGGTCCACTGGTGTCGTCTCTAGCTTTGTTTACATCCACACACACACACACACACATACATCCACACACACAGACAGACAGACACCACGCCAAAAACCATTTTTTTGGATTCAGGGAGCACTAAAACGAATATATCCACTACCAACTCAAATTCGAAAATTTTGACGAAAACAATACTTTCTCCATATACATTGTATAGGGGGGAGAAAGTAAAAAAATAATTTATCAATAAACTTAACATGTAATTAAACTTTGACAATAATAACAATAAAAGCTGTATAATCCTAGAACTGAAACAATTTAGCTAATATTTATATCTGCCCATTCCAAATAAGCTCTTTAATTTTATCCTTAAACACTCTATAACTATTGATACTAAACAGGTAACTTGGTAAATTATTGAAAACTTTTGGCACAAAGACCTCCAAAGTTCTCCTTCCAAATTCATTTTTAAACCGAGGAACAGTATAACTTCTTCTTACTCTATATGGGTGTAAATTAATTTTCTTTAAGGAATTATCAAATAAGTGATCAGAATAAATTAATAACAAATAAAGTTTACTGACAGGTAACGAATATGTGTATTTAAAAATTGTCAAAGTTGGCAGTTGCCTAATATTCAATGGTACAATGCATTTCAAAGTTTGGGCTTGCAGATTTTCAATTTTCCTTAATTGTGTGAGTGAAGCATTGCCCCAAGCCCTCAACCCATATCTGATTACAGATTCACATAGTGATTGGTATATTAAAAAAAGGATTTTACAAGGCAAAAAAACTTTTTAAATGGTACAATTTATATGTACACGATCTGATTTTCTTCGCAATATAATTAATATGTGTGTCCCAAATAAATTTGTGATCTACATGCACTCCCAGATATTTAAATATATTAACATTTTCTAAACTATTACATTTGCATATACTATTAACTAATGAGTAAGCATTGTCATGCAAGCATTCAATATTGTGGTGAAAAACATTTACTTTTGAACATTTAAAAGCAGGTGAATGAATGTGCATGACCTTGGACTTACTGCCATTTATTATCAATCCATAGTCATGACACCATTCCAAAAGATCATTAAAAGTCCTCTGCATTTCAATTTCAGCATATCTTATTTCTTTACTTGATACCACAATGGCAGTGTCATTATACATTATACATTATACATTAGCTGAAATGGCGACCTACCCAGGTAGGTATTTTAAGCCAAGTATGAATGACAGATGAGTGAAGGATGATTGTGGCGCGATCTTGTAGTCTTGTTACTGACTAAGGCCGACATATTCCTTAGACAGGACTGTTAATTAATAGCCCAACAGCCAATGGCAACTAAGGGACCTACATTTTAATGTGGGATCCGAACCACGATTTCGCCTCGGTTAACAATTTACGAGTACTCAATAGTGCGGATGTTAATCCTGCATACATATACACTTTTGCCCTTTTTAAATATTTTGGCAAGCTGTTCGCATATATAATATATATGATAGGGCCTAATATACTTCCCTGTGGGACACCTGATTGTAATGCTGTTTCATCACTTGTTTGTTTCATCATCTACTCTTACAATTATTTTTCTATTTGTTAAATAGTCATTGAACCAGTTTAAAAATCTCCCACTTATCCCAATTCTTTTCAATGTTTCTGATATTTTCTCAAGTTGCAAGGTATCAAAAGCCTTAGTAAAATCTACAAATGTGACTATTACTTGTTGTCCATTATCCAGATCCTTATTTACATTATTAGCAAATTCCTTAAGTAAAAGATCGGTACTTTTATTTTTCTGGAAACCATATTGGCAATTATTTATTATATTATTTTCTATTAAGTATTTATTGAGTTTCTGAGCTACATATCGTTCTGTTCTATTACTTTGTCTACCACAGAAAGAATTGATATCGGTCGATAATTTTGAAATATACTGTGGCTTCCAGATTTATAAATAGGTCTTACAATAGCAGTTTTCAGCATGATAGGAACCTTTCCTTCAATAAGTGATTTATTTATTATATTTTTTAATATTTCAGAGACATTTCCACAACATTTACTTAAGTCATCTGTTCTAATACCATCTACACCAGGACTTTTTTTCTTTAAATTTGACAAAATCAATTCCACCTCCTTTGAACTAGCCTTAGAAATATACAGACATGAATTAATTTCATTTTCCTCATTCTGAGTCACTTTCATTAACTTTAAATTACAATTGTGTACTATATTACTAATTCTTTGTTTGAAATTCATTGTTGGTGATGGTGATTTTATATTTTGATTAGGGTTTTTGCGGACATTTGCCATCACTGATTAGTATTAAGTACTGATTAGTATTTGCCATCACTAGATTTGTTTTTTACTAATCAGTGATGGCAAATGTCCGCAAACATCCTAATCAAAATATATTACTAATGTCTGCTGTAAATGTCTTTGAAAACTGATCACATATTTGTTTCAGTGTGCCTACTTTGCCTACCATATGCTTTTTAATTACATCTTCAATGCTTTGCTTTTTATTCCTCCCCATTACTTTATTGATTTCGTTCCAAGTACCTTTAATATCTTTTTTATGTTTCTCAAAAATATTACCATAATATTTTAACTTAGCTTTCATGATTCTTTATTTATACTATTTCTCAACTTCTTAAATTCGCTTAACAGATAAATATTTTGGGGATTCTTTTTAACTTGTTTAAATATTTTATCTCGTCTTTTAATTTTATTTAGAATTTCCCAATCCATCCAATCTTTTCTGGGCCTTTTCTTAGCTTTATTTTGTATTAACTTTGCTTTTTCATAAATAGAAACAAAAACTTTGCAAAGTTCAAGGTAAATACCATTATATGGGAGATTATAATTTTTTAATTGCATCCAGTCAATATTTTTTATACCCTGATCAACTAACTTATTGTCTAATTTAATTCTGTGTGATAATATATCACTATGGCTTAAATTTCCCTCTCCTACTTGTATATTTAACAGGCACGGGTAGTGATCAGATATTTTCAACCTGACTAGTACTGACTTTGACCTGACATTGTTTCCTCTAAATATGGTCGATAAGCGATCTAGTCAGCTTTCCTTGTCTTACCTCTTCCCTAGTGTACTGGTCTATGCATGATGCCAAACCGTTAGCTGCCATCAGGTCTTTGTATGCATTCACCTTGCCACAAAATTTATCTTTTAGATTAATATTAAAATCTCCCAATGTAATGAGGTTTTTGCTTTAATATTTATTAGTATGTCACTGTATTCGTCAATAAAAACTTTCTCATTAGTTTTTGGTGGTTTGTAAACAGCCATAATAAAACAAGTTAAATTTATTTTCTTGAAATTTACCTCTACCAATAATACTCCAAACTTTCTTTACCTTCTTGCGGAATAGTTTTAACAGTATATTCTTTTTTTATATACAAGCAAATACCCCCACCCCTATTATGTTAAATTGCTAAATCTCCGTAAATTACTAATAGATTTTGATAAAATTTGGCATGGATTTGTGGAGTAGTTGTAATTTGTTTACTGTCGATTTTCTTGCTTTAATGGAGAAAGTATGTGTCAGTTTGCTGATACCATTTATTTATTTTCAATTTAAATCTGTTTTAAATTAAATTTTGGATAATCCTCCCGATTAGTTTTAGTGTCTGCATCATGATGCGAACAAGGAAATTTCGTATACAGTATAACATTATGGTGCCGAAACTTTAGTCAACCAAACGGATTAGTCAAGACTGGATTGAAGACAATTTTAAGGTACGTACCATTTTTTAATTAAATTATTTTTTATGGCACACTGTCATCAATAGCTTGAGGTCCACCCCCCATTCATTGTACGTTTATTCTGGGAGAGATAGATTACACTTTTGCTAAATTATTAACACTTTCCTGCATTTGTTATTCTCAACAAGTCATAATTTGTGGCGGCAACAAGCATTAATGTTGATGAAGATTCTTGAATATAAATTGATTGATTGAGGTTTTAAATGACAGATCGACCAAAAAAATGAAAATAATTTACTCATTGTATTGCCCCTGAACTGGTGAACTAATAAAGTGGTTTTGTATTACCTTTTTCCGTCTCCAGTTCTCAATCGTTGTTCAAAACTACGACTTAGGTTTCAGCGCTTATTTTGCGCCATTATCAAGTAGAAACAATATTAACATCAAGCTTCTTGCATTCCGATTGGGTTGCGGTCGTCATATTTAGGATAAAAACAGTCACACACAAAACACATAATAAAACAAACACATAATAAAACTTGTTTTATTATGTGTTTTGTGTGTGACTGTTTTTATCCTAAATATGACGACCGCAACCCAATCGGAATGCAAGAAGCTTGATGCTAATATTGTTTCTACTTGATAATGGCGCAACATAAGCGCTGAAACTTAAGTCGTAGTTTTGAACAACGATTGAGAACTGGAGACGGTAAAAGGTAATATAAAACCACTTAAAAAAAATGAAACCCTACAATAAAATATTTTTATCAGTATATAAAATAGTACTTTTTATTGAGTATTCGGCTATATTAATTAAATGTCTTCTTTCAAAGAAATTTCAAATTTGTTCCTAATATAATTGAGGACATATTTCCAGGATTCCGTTATGCATTTTAGTCCCGGTGAATAGAAGCAATAACTCGATTTCAGAGCCTCTCCTCAATCCGTGCAAGTGCTTCTTGGCTTGTATAAGAGTGCTTCAGTTATGCCAAGTCTTTATTCGTCTCCAATAAGATTAATGATTCTCATCGCAGCTAAGGTTTATTTTCATTGAATTGTTACCTTATACTCGAAGTTGTTCAAAGTATCCGTTGCAATTTAAAAATAATAATTTGTAGAAATACAGCATGATAGGTTAGCAAGAGATATTTTTTAATTGGTGGTATTTACAAATACTTCCTCCACTAAGCCGTGTATATTAATCATACTCGCTTGCATATTAAATGCCATTGTAACTTTTAACGATAAATAGCACAAAATAAGACCAAAAATAGTAAATAAAAAATAAGAAACACAAACAGACCTATTTGTATAAGTAATTAACGCAATTACTACCAAAAAGTACAACTCATAAAAATAAAGCTACTGAAAAGTTGATTATTTACGTACGGCCCGTTTTATGTAAATTTAGGAAACGGTGAAATGAGAGTTTAATTAATTACACCATCAGGTTATTCTCCTCGTAGTGTAGGATTCACCTAAGTTGGCAAAAACGAAAGTAAACAAACTATTATCTTCTTACGAACTTAACCATAAAATCCAGCTGTGCTGAAAACATTGTCAACGAACATCTGTTTTAGTGTAGCAGTTGCAATAAAGGGAAAGTTCTGATGCAATATTGCAACTGGAAGTTCTCTTGCGCAGCTTAAAATATTACTGAGAGGCTTTTCCAAATTAAGTATGTATTATCAGGGAGACGGCGTGTCATGGATGCGACATGATTAATAGTCAGATTTTCTTATGAAGTAACATATACAAAGAAAAATAAGCGAGATTTTGAATAGCCAGTAGTCCTTACTGCAAGTCAGCATCTGAAAAGAGAGATTGTTTCATATAGCGGTCAAAACTTAAAATTGGCCCAGGAAAAAAACAAGCAGTTAAACAATCTAAAATGCATGTAAATCAAGAAATAGAATCAAATTAAACTAGACAATTATGTAAAAAGGTTATGAATGAAAAGACAAAATCTATAAATTGGCGATATTGTAAACATTCTATAACCTATAAACAACATTGTAAACAAACGCAACGTGGCGATTTGACAGTCCTGAGAAAATGTAAACAGATACCATGTGTAACCAACAATGTTTTCAATGTGACTTGTATGAAAAAATTTTATGAGATGATTAGTACATGCTTTGGCTAACTTATGTGAATCCTACTCTACTTACCTTGTATAATAAAGTCGTTCGATAAACACTTATTTTATGTATTAAAAACGCTTATCTACATCTAGTTACTGTGTTATCATTCTATGTTTTGTATACAATTACATTACAACTATTGATTGTAATAAGGGAGGTATTTGCTATTTTAAGTTAAAAAGCGTTGAGGGCTGTACTTAAACCTTAAGTGAAAATTTAACTAGTAATCAGTAACCCATAACTGTTGTAGGTCATAAAACGACCAGCGTTTTCTGATTCTGTTTAACTTAGGGGTTGTTTTTCTTTTAGTGATTAAGAGTCTCTGCGTGTAGCGGATAAAAAATAAACTATAGGACAAGAACAAAGCCATTAAAGTGTTTTTATGAGCTAATTAATATTTGAACGTTATGTCACAATCAGCTACAAAATTTACATTTTACTTGACGTACTCAACATTTTGACAA
Source organism: Flexamia atlantica (assembly GCA_035578135.1). Classification (NCBI taxonomy): domain Eukaryota; kingdom Metazoa; phylum Arthropoda; class Insecta; order Hemiptera; family Cicadellidae; genus Flexamia; species Flexamia atlantica. The sequence continues at coordinate 26,207 of JAQJVK010000333.1, forward strand.
CGTTTTATTGCATATTTTTATAGTACTATATAAGTACATTGTTGGAGTATGCTATTAACCTCTTAAGCTGAAAAACAAGTAACTATTTTAGTTTGTCGTATTAACAAGAATTTATTTCACTCAAAATTATTAAAAAGGAAAAATTAACCTCTGTCACTTATCAATAATAACTGTATGAGTTGATTGAACTTGACGTGAATGAGGTGCACTCAAAACCAAAATACCGTTGAAATTCAACTTTAATTCAAGAGCCAATACTACGGTCATATGGTTTGCTGCTTATTACCGGTGTCAGTGACTGACATGCGTGGTCACGATGTATGAGTTGTTTACTTATCGATGCACTCCGCTCAGCGAGCACACAATAAGAATAGAGGAGACATCTGTATCTCCGTAGCTGTTGAAGCCGGGCCGCGGTCAGAGCCGCTCAAAACGCTACAAAATTTTATTGCGCGCTTCTCAAATAAACTACGGTTCGAGGCACTTACAATAAACTAAAAATTACCAATAAATGCTGCTCACTAACGTTTTGATAGTTAAGTCAACAACAACTATCCCGTAATTACAATAATTAATTAAATAACTGAAAACTAATTAAATTTAAACTTACGACATGAAAAAGTTGTAAAAGTTGTAACTTTAACTCAATAACTATCACACATTACAGTTTCTTTTTCAGATCACAGGAAAATTTTTAATCCTGAATATATTTTTATTTCCCTTTTATTATAAGATCGTCTTATAATTTTATTTCTAGCTTGAAATTGATTTAACAGTAAACATAAAAAATTAAAAACGCTACAGGATTGACAGTAACAATTTTTAATTAACAGGGTTTTTTAATTTAACATTCGAACTAAGAAATTATTCCGTTTTGAAAATTGAATTTTCAGCGTTAAAACTGGGAGCTTTTAAAATTGTTCAACGTTTAAGATAAGTGTTTTGGTGGCGTTTTCAATTCCTGGAATTTTTTAGAATTATTCATAGTGCAGACCAGGTGTTTTGTCAGCGTAAGCCAGCACCCGTGGATGAATTCCTAAGTGTTCATGTTGCAAAAGTGTGTTCTGATTGTCAATTAATTGTCGGCACCCGGGCATCCTTATAGAATTGTTTAAAAAATGGGCGTGATTTGATTTCCTGACTTTCAAGACATTATTCTTTAGGGAGGATCTACGGACTACCTTCCTCAAAACCCTAAGTGCGGTAAAAATATTGGGCGTATAGCGCACAAATTTTAAATCTAGCCCTCCTACTCAACCAAACGAAATACAAGTGATCAAGAGACTCCTGAAAAATATTTTTAAGTTTTACGATATAAATGTTTCAAATCTTGATTTTGTATACTTTGACACTGTGTCTTTCAGGAAAACCACTAAATGTGACTTCTCTATTATTTTTGTTGAGAATATTTACGTCTTATTTTCGAGACACTTTGTATCATTCGAGTCGTCTGAACAAACGTCATTTATCAAAATGCAGTCTATCAAACGCTGGTTCCGATCAATTTAATTCATGACTAATAAAATGAAAAATCAAGGGGCATATAAAAGTAGAAGACATATTAGAAAATAATAAAATATATTCCTTAAAAAAGCCTACCAAACGCATTTAATTAGGCTGAAGAGGATTTCTTAATATTACGCCACTTAATCAGGTAATTATACGGGTAAGTGACCATCCGTGTACGCGGTTTTATTTTCCAGATATCGATAATCGTTTATCTGTACCATTTAGTTTTAACGTAAAATAATTTTTGTTGGCTTGAAACCTATTTTAATTTATCGAAACCCCCTTCAATGAATATGATATTAAAAATAATAACGTATTTTCTTTTCTGCTCGTAATGCATATAAAAATTATTTGTAATCACACATTAAGTATTATTGTTAAAAATTATATATTTAAAAATTAACATATCCTCTCAATAAAAGTTCAGACGTTCATTATATCTAAGATTTAAACTGTTTGTGATATTTTTATAATTTTATTCATGATCGTGAACGTCTTGTGCGCCAAGTAGCGTGATCGTGCGAGTGCGCGTGGTGCTGCGACGGTTCTGCGCCAGGAAGCACGGCCGCCATGATACTGTGGGCCTCGGTTAGCTTCAATGCAAACTGTCCATATCCTCTCTATTGTTATTCTGTGCTCGCTGATTTAATCCGCAAAGTCCAATTAAAAACCTCTCTTATTCACACCTTTTTGATGAATAAACAAGTTACTGAAAATTAAATAGCTATCTGCAAAAAAGTTCCATAAAGCAATTAAATGATGTTATTTATTTTTTTTAACATAGTTGTATACAAGCGTATACACAACACAATAATAATGATTAAGGTCAAGCATAAAAATAAAGCGATAAGTTAGAGGCAACGACTTGTTTATTCACCTCAGACTTTCTTTTATCCCGAATGGAAGTTCATTGAGTACTGTAATAAACCATGAGTTTGGTAAATAGTTAATAATGAGCATTTTTTATGGTTGCCCGGGAGTAAATACTGCTTTGTCTTGGTAGATTCAAGATTAAATATACTTTTGATTAGCCAAATTTAAAGGTGAACCTTTTTGGTAGGATCAAATTTAAAGTTGTTGTTACACTCAATAGCTTTTAGTGCAGCACACTGTTTGTTCCTCAGTCAAAACTATGACCATTTCCGACCGCACATAAAACTGGTAGAGCCATCGATGGGTAGAGCTGGGCCCTGAAAAAGATGAATGAGCAGGTCTTATCTGTACCTATAGCCTTCGCTTATTCGATTGTGTAAATGTTACAAATCACTTGGCTTTAAATCAGCATCAGATACCACTACATGATACAATGTAAAAGTAACAGTCGTATTTAATTACTTTTGCTTTTTAAGGTTGAGATCCCTAAATTATAAAAACGGAAAATTTAAAAGTAAAAAAACAGTCATATGTTATAGTATGTTCAACCTATTTTTCTGGATTTTAAATAAACCACATATCAACATCTAGCATGTATAAATAAGCAACACATGTTTTAATGTAAACAAAGCAGACGTTTTTACATTAGAATGATTTTTAAATGGCAGGTATTCAACGTTATATCTTATTTTCTGTAAAATTTAAGAAACTTCCGTATTTTTTCCGAGTCCCTGGCATCAAGACCTTCTATTTGAGCCCCCTCCCATTATCCTGCGACTTGCCAAACTTCTACAATTTCGCCACAAAAATTTTGCCTATATATATATTTATATCGACAATTTTGTATTAAATCGGCATCGTTATAACGTGAACTAAACAAACGCACTTAACTCTTTATAATTTATAATTATAAATACATACTCAAAGCGTAGTTATAAGTCTGAAAATCTGAAAGTTAAAAGATTTATTTGTTATTGTACATTGAACATACTTAGCTGCCTTTTGAAAATAAACGGCATCAGGAAACTGACACATACTTTCTCCCTTCAAGTCATTTAAAACCAGAAAACATATATAGTGATATAAAACAAATTATCAATTAATTATCACACAAATATATACCAAATTTTATCAAAATTGGTTAGTAAATAACGGATATATCGGTTTTTTAATATTTGCCATAAGAATAACATTGGACAACGTACTGTGTTTACCGCCACACTAAAATATCAATTATCTTTGCAACCAGTTGACGTAGACTAATGATTCAAAATACTAAATTATTTAGTTTTTGAAGCAAAATTTAATGGTTGCAAGTATATTTTCTTTAAAAGTTACATTTTTTGTGAAATTTGAAAAATTTGAATCTTTTAACACTTAAACCCCCATAACTTCTGAACCTGAATTTTTAAAGACATGCGGATGGTGCCATTTTGTTTGTCATCTTAAGCACTAAAAACCATGAAATTTTTATCAAAATCGTTAGAGCCGTTTTTGAGAAATTTGGATTTTTGTCATTTTTTATGGGTTTTTATGGGGTAAATATCCTTAAAAATCAAAAATTCAAGAAAATGAAAAATACGCCTGGAGATACCACGGCTTTATACCTATATGCCAAATTTCATGAAAATCGGTCCTCTCGTGTCGTCTCTAGCTTTGTATACATCCACACACACACACACACACACACACACACACACACACACACACACACACACACACACACACACACACACACACACACACACACACACACACACACACACACACACACACACACACACACACACACACACACACACACACACACACACACACACACACACACACACACACACACACACACACACACACACACACACACACACACACACACACACACACACACACACACACACACACACACACACACACACACACACACACACACACACACACACACACACACACACACACACACACACACACACACACACACACACACACACACACACACACACACACACACACACAGACAGACAGACACCACGCCAAAAACCACTTTTTTGGATTCAGGGAGCACTAAAACGAATATATCCACTAACAACTCAAATTCGAAAATTAAAAAAAAACAATACTTTCGCCATATACATTGTATAGGAGGGAGAAAGTAAAAAAACAGATGTCAATATCTAGATGTCTTTGGATCAAGCATCAGCACCACATGTTTTAATGTAAACAAAGCAGACGTTTTTAGATCCCAATGCTTTTAAATGACAGATATTTTACGTTATTTCTCGATTTCTGGTGAATTTCAAGCAATTTCAGTATTTTTCCCGCCATCACGGAATAGAGACCTTAAATTTGAGCCCCCTCCCATCTTTCTACGACTTGCCAGACGCCCACAATTTTGACGCAAAGAATCGCCTTACGAAATTAAATATATGATGGTTAAATATTGTTTGAAGATAGAATATGAACAGTAATAATAAAGAGTGAAAGTCGGTTTGCAACATTCTGAAATGTAGCTGGAGATGTAAACGACCCACGCATTCGGGTAATTGAATTGGTTGTGTCTCCAAGTGAACGATTGAATAAACAAAATTTCAGGTTTTTTGACATTTGCGCGATTTAATCTTACTTAACTTTTAAAACCCCGCGTTGCAGCAGACCTGCAAACTCAGTGAATTTAAAATTATAAAAACATATTTTAATCCAACAAAAGTGAAATAAGATCCGCTTTTGTAATCTCTATCAGAATATCACCGGGAAGGAGTATGCTGGTTTGCCGCTACGGAGATGCAAAACTCGGGGGTTTTAGCCTTAAATACAATAGACCTCAACGAGATGAACCCACATTGAGATAAGCTAAGAAATAAGCGAAATATAGAATTTTACTTACTTCCCAAAAGGATAAAATAGGGTCAATGTGCTGTGTTTTGCTATCTATACTTAGTAGTACATTCAAATCCTTGGTAACCAATGAACGAAGAATAATGATTCGAAATAATAAATTGTTTGTTTTTTATGCTGAGTTTAATAATGCAGAACGAATTGATTATCTGTATTTTGCTATATAAAAAACATCTTTTTTGTTTGATTAAAACCCCCTTTACCTCCTTTCTTTTAGTCCGATCAGGCCAGTTTTATCCGAATAATTATCCCTTTACACGTCGACTGCAAATTTCATGAAGGTCGGACAATTTTCGAGAGTTATCGCACCTTTATACACATACAGGGTGAGTTTTAAATATCCCCCTTAACTTTTTCACAAGTTTTGAGATAACAATCTCATACTACCCCCACATATTGTTGGGTAATAAATGCTTCATTTTGAGGTGTTTTTTTCGGCCGTCATATTGAATCCGTCATTTTCTACACAATATTGTTTTTAAATATTAAGTTATCATTGTGACCCATTATTTTAAATTAGATCTGTACACTGATTTCAATGCAGTAATCAGTTTTTAATAATATTACCTCATTCGTAGATTATGAAGGCTGTAACATTTTGATTTAACACATTTAAACATTATGCAACGTAAAAATAAGTCCATATAATCTGAAAATAATGACAAGTAACCACCAGCAATCATTTTTGGGCCATTTCAACATGACTTTGACAATTTTACATTTTTGGGAGCCACCTTGGATTCGCCGTTTTGAAAGAGCTCAGTTATTTTAAATGTAAAGGACCCATCATTTAAAATGTGTTGAGACCCATGATTTCAACTGATTTTTATGCTGAATTAAATGTCTTCATATGTTTGAATAATAATTTTTTGATTTTTGAAGTATATTCATTTGATCCGATTAATAAATGACGATAACTCGAAAAAGAAAAACGATGATTTAAAACGGATTGCGACATTCAATTTAGCATGAAAAATCAGTTCAAAATGACGGGTCAAATTACCACCTTTTTTGAAATAGTTTAGTCAATTACAAATTAGCGGATTCAAGACAGCGCCCGAAAATGTTAAATTCGTCATCATTTAAGATTAAACCATTAAACCATTTAAGATAAAGACTGCTCTTCATTAAATGTCGTCATCTATCATTAAGTTGATACTATGTGGTATTATGTTGATATATGAAGTACTTACTACCCAACAATTTTAGAGGTAGTCTATCAACAATGAATCCATTTATATAAAAAGACTTGGCTGCACCATCATTGAAGATAGAACTCTAAGTAACTAATTTGAATCTGTAACTAAAAACGTAAATTAGATTTCTTAGTTTTTAGCCATATTTTGTGTTTTGTAGTCAATGGAAGTTATGACTTTATTTCATTAAGAGTCTGGTCTAAAATAACAGTATTAGTTATTTAACGTTTAACGTTTCTTTGTTTTATTAACTATTCATTCAACTTTTGATATTTATTTAATGCACTATTATATTAAATATTATAATTCTTACGAATAAGTTTGTGATGTTTGTTAGTCGCTTGGTTGGAAATAAACGCTTTCTTTCTTTCTTTGAAAAACTCTGAATGATCTATATAATTTTGTCTGATTGGCAATTAAGTAAGTTGTGTATTGGAAAAAAAGTCTAGAAGGTGGCCAAAGGGTCGAGCAAATTCACATTTACTGTGCTGGAATGCGGTAACGTTAAAACTTGTAGAATGTAACAAATGTAGCATTCATTTTTTATCTTTACTGAATATCTACCATTGCCTTTATAAAGAATATTACGCAAAGGGATTTATGAATAATTATTTTACCATTCCTTAGCAATGACCATAAATAATGTTCAAAAACACATGAAGAGTCCAAGGGAAAAACTGGCTAACCCTCAAAAAATTCAAAATTTAGTTATGAATGGTTTCGAATACATCTTTTAAAGCTAAACATTTTGCAAAAATAAAAAACACGAGTAAATCGACTTTGAAATAAACCCATCCAGGGGAAGAACGGGATAACCCACAGTTAGACTAGGCAAGAACGGGGCAACCCTCAGGCCGCGCATGCGCTTACGGGTTGTTTACTTCAGTAGCACTCGCTTCATGCAATCAACAGGTGGCGACTGTCACTGTCTGTACAAGTGGTTTGCTGTTTTGAACGTTTGTGCGAGGTTTTGTAAGGTGCGTGGTTGTTTTTTAGGGCCAATTGTGGTATCTGAAGAAAAGTACAAAGATATGCAGTGCCTAAACAAGTTCTTTGGGGAAGAAGCTCAGAAGTATTTTGATTCTTTACCACTGAGACATCAGAAGAAAGAGGAAGAAATAAAGAAGAAAGAGAGAAATAAAAGATAAAAAGTAAACTGTTAAAAAGCGTAAAAAAACACAAAAACACCTAAGTTGAAGTTGAAGAAAAAATAAACCTGATTGTCAAAACTCTTGTAATTTCCTCTGTAACAGTAGATTTTTAAATTTTTTTACAATCCTCTCATATTTTGTACTTTTATAAAGTTAAATAAACTAGATTTTCTCATTACAATTTGATACTAGCACTTTATTATTTACCTATTTCGTACAAGCTACTATTACACCAAATTCCAAGTAAATGTAGGTTAGCCCGTTTTTGTCAAGGAAATTTGGTACTTAGAGTGTTTAGCCGAACGTTACTCTATAACCTAACCGATTTTGAACTATTTCAATACAAATTATTAAAATACATATAATTTAGTGTAAAATACTACATAAAAAACAGTTTTCAAAGCAATAGGCTGGCAATTAATTCATTGAAAATCCTTTTTTTTGCTCTCCTTAAAAATTTACTTTCGCGGGGTTAGCTCGTTTTTCCCTTGGAGTCTTCATATAGTATACTATATGAAGCAATAACCATTCTACCTTAAAAGGCAAAAAGGACATAATTTTAAATACAAAAGTACCGTAATTCCTAATTAGATTCCATGATACCTAAATTCCGTTATGAAAAGTTCTTTTATCTACGACCATTGCAATAAGCACCAATTATGGTATTACAATAAACATTATAATGATATACATTAAAACACCAAAAACCAAGCAGTACTCTAATGACGAATTTAGAGTACTGGAGTCACTTTAGAGTACTGGTTCTAGACCAATGAGAGCTCGGCATTTGACGGAAGTAGTGTCATGATAACAATTATCTACGACCATTGCAATAAGCACCAATTATGGTATTACAATAAACATTATAATGATATACATTAAAACACCAAAAACCAAGCAGTACTCTAATGACGACTTTAGAGTACTGGAGTCACTTTAGAGTACTGGTTCTAGACCAATGAAAGCTCGGCATTTGACGGAAGTAGTGTCATGATAACAATTACGCAATTCCCACATCAGCTGATTGTTGCATTACGATTCATGTTTGAGTTTATTTATCCCATCAGCTGATTTTTCCACAACGATTCATGGTTCAGTCTGCTTATTTGCCTAACCTCAAACTTTAGTTGACCTATTCCATCATTAGTAAAAGTCATGAGTTTTGTTTAACTTCGGGAGAAATTTTGTCGTATATTGTTGGTCGTAGATAAAATAGTGTATGCAACGATTGTATTATGCCTTTAAGCCACTCGTGAGATATTTAGAACACTCGCTTCGCTCGTGTTCTAACTTACATCTCACTCGTGGCTTAAAGGCATTCATTATACAATCGTTGCATAAACTACTAATTCACTCGATTTCAAAGGATTTTAAAGGATGTTACCAATCGTTATTTTTTAAGTAACTAAAGATAAATACAAATGTAATATTGTGACCGGTTGATTTTAAATTAAATCCCATGCTGGATATATTTTTTTTCAAATATGATGTTTCAAATTTTTATTTCGGAAAAATTTTAAAGGTAATTTTGAAAAATAAAACCAAACCTAAAATATAAGGGATTTAAAATAGTCTGTATAAGAATCCTGACAATCTGTACGATGTATTTATCTTCAACAAGCCCGTTAGTGATTTAGAGTCGGGGATTCTTATGAAAACATCCAAAAAATTTCTCGCTCTCTTGAGTGGAGATTTTGTTATTTTTGGGGAATGTTGCTTATTTTCAAACATTTAGGCTACTTCTTTTTTATCTTTAACGAAGTAAACACATTAATCGTTAAAATTAACCGTATCCAAATTACAAATTAAAAAATTTAAAAAATGAAAAAAATAAGTAAAACAATTAAGTTAAATTAAGTTAAAAATTTAAGAAGGCCTACTTAAATCATAGAAAATAATCATAGAGGAATAAGCATAGCTAAAATACTAAGTTCAGTCAATACGTTGGAAAATACGAGATTGCCATGCAAAAGGTCGGGTAGTTGTGAGTTTTGGCTAGTGAAATAAAATTCAAATTTTTTACCTTGAACAGCCTCAGCGCGTCATGGAGTGCGCCACTTACTGTTAAGTTTTTTTTTTAATTACTAAATATATATTAAAAACTAAGCATCCTACAGAGAGTAACCAAACTACAAACTTAAAGAAGAACATTCCCAACAATATAAGTGTTATGCAGGTCTGTAGCTCTGATAAATCTGGAGAAACAGTAATTCAAATAATAATACTTTCATTCCAAATACCACACCTACAGTATTTATCAGCATAGGTCCGGTGATTAACAAAGGATATTTCGAAAATTTCGGAGGCCACTAGGGCAGTGCCCTAACAAGTTAGGACCAAGTGGATAGCTTAACAAAATTTGTCGTGCAAACTTACTAAGTACACCAAGTTCAATGGCAATTGTTTAAACTTACGTCACAAACTCATTCGTCCCATAAACAAACATGAAGAAAGCTACAATATGTTTTAAGTTAGTTGGACTGTAGATAGTATGGCTGTTTAACATTGAATTTGGCATACATATGTAAGTTTGAACTGTGACGATAATGACAATTTTCCAAAATTGTTTATCTAATTATTGGTTCATTAGAGGTATATTCTGCTGTAGGAGTTTCACAATTCCCATTTCAGTCTTGTGTAATTGGCACATAAGAGTCCGGTATTTGATGTCACTCAACAGTATTTCTATTTATTCTGGTTGCTAGCTCTTTCGACAAGGCCTAGTTACTAGTTCATAGAAGAGAGACTTGCCCCCGTCTTCCTTGGGGGCAAGAGCCATTTGTTTCTAAGGTAAGACGGAATATTTGATATTTTCAATTCAAATTCAGTGTAAGTTGTTTTCCATATAAATAATAAAATTAGGTAACAAGAGCAGCTCTTCGTTTATTACCAGTAAAATGGTAGTAGAAAATGAAATTTAGAATTACTAAAAAAATTAATTTATGTCACTAGCTTTTCTTTTCCCCAATCTCAGAAAATTGTTCTACCTATAGAAGTTATTATACTTCTTATATAGTCTGTTTTATCTCTAAGAGAGTAGGAGTATCATACTCCATCGGTCTGACCAGCAAACACATGTCCTGCGTACAAAATTAAATTGTATGAGATAAAATTGACCACATGACAGCTTTATAATGTTTCTTAAAATGTATTAACATTAATCTTAAAATACAACAAAGAATCATGCAATGGCATATTTCGCACCAAGAGCTGAATATGAGGTTTTGCGGGCTCAATATCGTGTTCTAAAATCGAGACGAAGTCGAGAATTTAAAACGATCGAGAGTTGCAAAACCCTTTTGGCCGACGTGCGAAATAGTATATTTCATTACAAGGACCTAAACTGACGCTTTACGTACAAGGTCAAGTTTTACAACCGAGGCTGTAAGCCGAGGTTGAAAAATGACCGAGTAACGAAAAGCAGCTTTAGGTCCGTGTGATGAACTATATTTTTCGTTATATTGCTCAATACAATACGTAAACTACTTAAGAAAACCAAAATGTTACAGCTTGTTTACCTTTACAGATGCCTTCAAAAGATGCCACCGTCTTTTGTTCTTGCTATTTGAAGCAATCAGCTGATTGTCTGTTTCATTTGTGTTAGGGTAGACTGACAACAATGAACAACTATCGACGTATCGAACGTATGTAATAATCGGTTGGTGAAATAAGCGAGTTTCACAAATTGATTAAACTGACAACAATGAATGTTTCGATAATAACGATGAATGTTTCGATTATTTGTAATCGAATGAATATTGTTCGACTATTACGACGTACTCGGCACTTTTTGACTTTTATAGTCCTAGGACTATAAAGAGTCAGCTGGTATCGAGTACATCAGCTTTTAATTCCTAGGAATAAAAAGAGTGTATTTAGGTCCGGAAAACAATCATTAAAAACATCTGCTTTTGAAGCAGTATAACGAAAACTATTTTTCACCACACTACACAATTTATGCCGTTTATGTGATGCTATGATGATATTATGTTAAGATAATCTATTTTTAGTAAAACAAGTTCAATAAATAAATGACCGAATATATTTAGACAACATTTATATACTCAGTAATAAAAAATGAATGTCGCAGTGTTTTGGTTTGAAAAAATTACTCAGCCATAAGGAGTTAAAATGTTAATTAGGTATTTCATTACTAATTTATCAAAATTTAGATTTAGAAGTAAAAATCTCAAGGGAACTATGCAGTAAGCTTAAGCTAACATTCAATTGATTCACGTTACTGACACCATGAATATTAGTCCAATAAGTGGTTTGGATAAAGGTAGAAACACAGTGTGCAGTGATTATCTACACTCTATACACTTGAAGCATTATTGCATATTAGTTTAAGTTTAGCATTTTTACATATCTGTAACCACAGATCTGCGTCACATATTTATTTCACGTTATTTTTATTTAGTTTATGTGCTCGTATGTATTTTTTATCATAGGCATAGTCAGGACCAATTCGTACAAGAAATCTTTATTATTTCGATCATTATGGTGACCCGGCTCACTCATTAACCCTGTTCATGGTTGAAAATTAATACTATTTAATTGTAGTTTAACTGTAGGCTAAGTAAACCGCAAACGCTACAAATTACGGCGATGTGCCAAGGTAACTTGGGGGTGTACTGATACCTTTGCTGCTGCTGCGTATTTATTGTACTGAAGTTTATTGTTGGATTCAAAATCCATAATAGAGCATCTAGAATGAACATTGGACTTTTTACGAACTTGGTTACCTTCTATATTATATGACTTCGTATAAATTTAGAGAAGAAACTGACGTGGGGAAAACATAACACTTCATTCATAAACAATAAAGAGTTTTGTATTTTTCCATAAATTAAGAAACTGTATTATATGGTAAAAAATATTTGCTTAAGTTTAAAAGCCTATAACACTTTTTTAAAGAACTTTTCTTATAATGAGTTTTGTAACCAAAGTTAAAGTGGATGGCACTGATGGCACAAGAACCACGGTATTTTATCCAAAAACAAGAAATAAAACTAGTTTGGCAAACAATGTTAGTTACTTAAATCTTTTATCCTTAACCAACACCACTTTTTGGGGCGTCTGGCAGATCGCAGAGAAATGGATGAGGGCTAAAATTTAAGACTGAGATTTGGGATTAAATTTAGGCTTTTCAAAACAAATTTATGAATTTACTTATCCGAATAACATTTGGAATTGCAAAAATATACTTTTCACATTTTAAGTGTTGCTGTTGACTATGTCGGAAGTCGAAAAATGGTCAAAAGCATAACAATACTAGGAAAATAACATTAGCTTCTAAAGAATGTAACATTATATATAGAAAAATACTAGCAAATTCAGATTTTTTTGGTTTTTTAAAAGGTCTTGGAACTAAATGTACTAAAACTTACTGTTTAGGTGTAAATCGATATATAGCTGTTTTGATGTACTGCTAAGACTGCATGACAAATGAAACAATTTAAATCGAATCAAGTAAATGACATCGTTCGTACTCACAAAATTAGTTTTGTGACTCGCATGACTTGTGATCCACTATGGATGAATCAGCGTAGTCCTGACTTCACGTCAAACAGGTATATGTTCTAAGTTTCCAATCACGGCAGACAGAATAAGAGTTTTCTAATCGTGCCAAAGCACGCAAGCCCTTTGTGCATCCTTTTTGCCGAGAGACTGTTAAGGTAACAAATTTTATCTACGACCATTGCAATAAGCACCAATTATGGTATTACAATAAACATTATAATGATATACATTAAAACACCAAAAACCAAGCAGTACTCTAATGACGACTTTAGAGTACTGGAGTCACTTTAGAGTATTGGTTCTAGACCAATGAGAGCTCGGCATTTGACGGAAGTAGTGTCATAATAACAATTACGCAATTCGCACATCAGCTGATTGTTGCATTACGATTCATGTTTGAGTTTACTTATCCCATCCGCTAGTAGTGCAATAGTGGGGCTTCTGGGCCAAAACGCATTAATCAAAAGTGACAGCTACATCCGGTCTGGTGACGTCAGAGGCTGTGACGTAGCTGTGACGTGTATGGTGGGCATTTAAAGTTTAAATGCCCGGCTGTGCTGGGTATTTAAACTTTAAATGTCCGGAAATGGGTCAAGGTCAGGTGAGGATGTTTTTAAAAAGATCTTGCATTTTCGGAAGATCCGAAAATGCAAGATATTTTTTTTATTTTACATTAAGGTTGAAAAGTTTGCTCCCAAATTTGAAAAGTAAGTTGTTGTCGGTGGTGAAATTTCTTGCTTATTTTCATTCTTTTTGTTGTTGTTGTAAGTTGGCAAAAATACATTCTTTTCGTTTTGATTGTTTGTTGCATAAAGTTCCAAAGATAAACCGAACCCAGTGGTTATAAGTTGTTTTAGTTCTTCACTAAAAATTTCCAAATCCTTGTAGGTTGTAAGATTGATAGTGTTGTAGTGAATCCCGCGAATGTTGAGAGACATGACTAGAGTTGTTTACTCGACGAGAGGTGTAGCAGGAATGACTATTGCAAAGCCGGTGCTGCGGGTACCTCCGATAGTAGTGGGGCTAGTGGTGGGGGTAGTGGTGGGGATAAAAATTGTAGACGCTTGTTTAATCACTTTGCATTTAATCGTTGCCACAATAGACCGAGTCGATGTTGCAATTCTTCTAGTTTATCCAACCGGTTCTTTTGATATGTTTTGCAACCACATTTACAGTAGCAGAAAGAATTACATTTTGTACAAGCTTTTCCGTCAACTTGATCTTCAGGTATTTTAAAACATTTCTCTTTGCAACAATAAGATAAAAGTGGTACATTATTTCTTTTGGATGACATGTTGGTTGTAGCTTGTCTTAAACAGAACTGAGCCTCTCAACGTTAAGGTTTCGTATTTATATAAAGTATTCGAATAAAACTATCGAATAAAACTATCGATCAAAATAATCGAATAATACCATCGATTAAAAGTTCAAGGTCATCCGTTTGAGTTTAAAAAAAAAAAAAATACAACATATCAGTATATAAAAACATATACTGATATGTGGTTTTTTATCTTTTTATTTAAAACATTTTTTACAATATTTACAATGTTATTTTTGTGCGATGTGCAGAGTAAGTTCCGTAGAGTTGTTTCCGCTCATTCCGTGTGACACCAAATATAATGATCCTGGCTGAATTTCCCGCAGATCTTCATTTTGCAGCAACTGGACGAATCGTTTTGGAAGATATACTTGAAACTTTGGTTCATCACCTGGTGTATATGGTGCATCGGATAAAGATGCGACGACTGCGTCTCCATGCGTTGTATCAACTTTTTTCATTTCATGAACAATATAATGTTTCTGTTCTTTTAATTCTGAACATTTCTTGATAATTAGAGTATTTGATTTTGAATGTAAGTTGAATTGTTCAACTAAACATTGGAGAAACTGTTGTGATGCCATGTTCTTCACTGGAGATGTTGTCTGTTCGGAGTATGGAGTTGGAGTGATACTCGGGGTGTGTTGCTTCCTCGTATTTATAACCTTCGTAACCCCCACCACATTCTTCTTTTTCTTGTAAGTAAGCAGCCAAGTGATATGCGTTTTGTAATGCGCATTGAGATTGGTTGTGTTTCGGATCTATTGTAGAAACACAAATATTTCTAACATCACAATGAAAGGTTTTGTCCATTTTTATGCTTAAAACTTCTTTGTTTGTGTACTGTTGTATCCAACTTCTTTTTTCCAATCCTCTGGTGTATATGTGCGTAAATTGTTTACAGAAATGAAACATAATTTTGTGTACATTGTTGTACGGTAGAAAACCTTCAAACCAATGTATATGATGAAAATTGTTTGTTAACCATCTGTTTGTTATTTTAGCTTTTGACTTTAGTGCATGGATAGAACACGGTGCTTCAAATAAAAACGGGTATGCTACTTGTGTGAGCAAATCTAAAATCACCAATTCTTTTATAATAAATCTATCATCGTTTCCGCGAAATGCTTGAAATTCAATTACACAAGGTTTTGCTGCCATTTCTTCATCCAGTCCGCTCATCACGATGTCTGGTGATTAACTGTTTTCCACACCACGGTAGGTTAGATATATAAACCAGGCCGTACAGTTGTAGGCGCGTTGGTGTATGTTTAACGTGGGCACCGTCCCCAGTAGGCCTACCCCACGGTTTATTCTTTTGTTAAACTACATTGTAGTTTTTTTTTAAACTACCAAAGTTTCTTCTTCTGTATTGTTGTTGTTGGTTTCTTCTTCTGTATTGTTGTTGTTGGTTTCTTCTTCTGTAGCTTCCGTTGCGATTTCAGTAAAAGGTTCAAAGTTTCTCAACTGCCTCCACATTTCCACTTCGTGAGGTATTCTATTAAAAATGGATGTATCTATTGGTCCGTATTGTAAAGTGCTGTCAGGTTGTTTTTCGCATGCATCTACCAGATATTCCTTAATAACAGAGCTTGAAAATACCAATTGTTTCATATACCTAGTGATAGGTGATGTTGCATAGTTTAAAATGTAGAATTCTTCACGTGTTAGTAGAATTTTATTTTCAAATTGTGTCGAGTCTCTAATTCTTACTTGTTGTTGGCCACGATGTTTAATAATGTCAATTTCATTGTCACAATCCAAAAGTCGAATGTTAGTTTTTCTTCCAAAGAAACTGTTGGCTAAATAACATTCAATAAGATGTAGATGTTTTAAAAAGGAATCCCGAGCATTTTCTGAAAATAAAACCATCTTTGTACCATGGCTTAGTATTACTGCGGGAGAGTAGTCTAATGATTTTACCAATCCTATCGACACACTTTTACTCATGCAAGATGAAATAGGATAAAAGATGCGAAGGAAAACTTCACTTAAAATGTTTGGTGGAATATTTTCTTCAAGTTTTCTTTTCTTTCTTACGTTTGTTTTATTATTTTCCAACTTTTTATTTTGTTTTCCAAACTTTAAAAACTCATCAATTTCTTTTACAACATTTTCTTCAAAATGTTTATCATCATCATTTTCCAATAAAGGTGTTGTTTCGGAAACGCCTTGTACAACTGATAAAGAACTCATTTTGTTTATAATGCTGTAGACGATGTTACCCATACAACTGTAGACAGTCAACTAAACAATTTGCGTTCCCGCTCCTGCTTTTATAGCCGAGTGGTGGGGGGTATTTTTTTTTCTTTTCATTTTACATCACTGCTTTTACAATACCGGTTAAAGGTGTATATGTAACAATTTTATCATGTAAAATTAAACAATAAGCAGATGTATCTTTGGGTACATTTTGTTCAAATTCCATTTCTATTTTTATATCTACACTGGAAGATTTTACAGATTCATTTTGTTTGGAACAATCAACTACAACAATCGGATAGTTAGATTTAAATTGGTTTGGCGTTAATAAAGGTGTGTTTGTTTTTCCATAATATGAATTTTGGAATCTTGCATACATATCGTACAAAACACTAAACCTGTCTTTTGTAAAGTTTATGTTGAAGTTGTCGTATGGAAAGAATTGCGAGTTTAGAAACACCTTAAAATTTGTAAGTTTGCAATGATCAAATTCACCAGCATGTTTAGTTATTTCATTTCTTCTTTTTGTTTGTAATCCAAATATTACATATCTTGCCTTTTCCAAATGAGTAGAAGTTTTTACAGTCCATGTATGACGTTGTGTTTCCGGTAAAACCGGATATTCATGAAACTCCCAACTTCTAAATGGTATTACGATATCACGATCTGATTTTAAAGTGCTCAATAATGAAATTCTATTCTGATCGTTTAACCGTACATGCGGTACTCTCCAAACAATCTTGTCTAATTGCATTTTCCATTCTAAAGTAGCTTCCGTTGTTCCATCAGTTGCTTGAATAATATCTTTGTCGTTTGATGATCTTAACAAAACTAATTCTTGTTTTACGTTTATTATTATTTTTCGGTAATCTTCGGCAAAGCCTAAAAGTAATCTTAAAGGAATGTAAAAGTCAAAATTGCCTGAAGTGTTTGGAGTGATCGTACTGGAATCGGGTGCTACCCATCCTGCGGCGGCCAGCATATTTTTTTCACTCGGTGTTAAAGATGCTAATCCTTTTAATGTACTTGTAATTCCCACCTTTTTTGTTGAATCTACTGTAACTCCGGAAATTTCATATCTTATTTCATCAAACAAATATGCCATGGGGTTATTTATGAACGGAACAGTACTTGCAGTGGTTCCATCCCTTTTTGTTACTCTTCCTTCGATATATAAATAACTTTCACATGGAAGTGTATAAATATCTTGTTGTTGTATGGGAATTCTAATTTCATCATTATTGTTTAATTTTGACGAAGCGTAAGGGTTGTGCGTATGATATTCCTTTTCCCATAAGGTTTCGTCGAATGTCGGACCCTGCGCTATATCCAATATTTCCATTATTAATAAGTTTTAATCCAATTTCTTCTAGAAAACGAATGTTATCACTTGTTAATCCTTCTATAGCTGACGTGCTACTGACTTGTTTACCAGTCAGCTCTTTCTTTTTAAATGATAACCCCATTGTTATACGGTTGATTTTATATGTATTCGTATAGTTATAGGTTCGTCTCTAAAATCAATATGATTTCCGTCTTGATCTAGTATGTTCACCACAATGTCTGAAATAAAACTGGTGTTTAATGGTAGGTACACCAAGTTTTGTGGCTTTTCCACAATTTTAAAACCCGGAGCGACTGTTGGATAGAATGTGTGCAATATATGAGTATTTTCACCATCTCTATAAGAACCATGTATAATATTACATGTAACATCTATACTGTTAACTTTCATTATTGTCACAGTTCTAGTACCTGAATGGTTAATATTAGGTTCTAAAATTTTTGTTGTTTTAGGAAATCCTAATAAACTACCAATTGAATGTTCTTTGCTAAAATCTATATAATATTTAGATTTAATTTCAGCTTTCATAGTATTGTTATTTCCTTTTATTGTTATATTATCTTTTCCCATATGATTTTGTATCGCTTCATTTATATCATCAATTTCATATGCTCCAGTGGGTAAACTAAATACTTGTATATCTGAATATTTGTTTGTATTTTTATCTTTTGTTTTGTAATAATGTATTTTGTCATTAACATTTTCAGTAACGTTGGGAATAGAATTATAAGTTGTTATATCTAATAATGCGGCTTCCCATAATTTATCTTTTTCCAAACGTAACGCAGGGAAAAGAACACTTCGCAAAGTAGATGAAGTTCCAGTTAATGATACTGTATAGGAAGACATCTTAAAGTTGACTAACGCTTTTTGTTAAAAAATCTAAACATAAATGTCCACAGATTACCGTATCATCAGGTTGCTCTCTTTTATAATTGTATAGTACATTTTTAGCTGTTTTAAAGTAATATTGTAGTTCTTTTGGTGGTGGGAGATTACCAAAACTATCAAAGTAGTAAATAGTTGATCCTAGTTTCTTATAACATACCCAATGAGTGCCTGATCCTTTACTATTATCTAAATTTACTATTCCGGTTTCATTTTTCCAAATTTTAACAGGTAATGCATCTTTCATAAATACTCCTCTAAAAAATGGAATTTTTAAACAAGAAACATAAGTAATTAATTATTATCTGTTAATTCTTTATTTGGAATTAATAATTGTTTTTTTCTGTTTAATACACACGATACGGTCTTAGGTATAATCCTCCTCCTTTTTTTATCATTGACCATATTGTTTGTTTCTTTTTATTTTTACCTGCGGTGGATCGTCGTTTTCTTCTTATATTTCCTCCACGTTTCTTTGCAGGTTTTCTCCTCCTTTTTCCACCTCCTTTCTTCTTTCCACCTCCAAACATCGTTTTACCCTTCATTGCTGCTGATACCGCTAAAGCTGCTGCTTTTTCACCGATACTAGCGTCACTGGATGTTACTCTTTGCCAAGCTTTTTCAGCAAGTGCTCTATCCGCTATTGATCTATTTTTAGTATCTGCAAACTTTGAATATGCTATATCGTGTTGTTTGCAGGCTTGATCAAGTTTATTTATTCCAAGATCTCCTCTAGCAAGTCTTTTTTTCAATTTTGTTCCTGGACCACAATATTGATAACCTCCTGGTAAATGTAGTTCTACAGGTAATAAATCGATAGCTTTGTTAACTATAGCTCCAACCGGCTTAGTAATAAGAGAAAGTGCTGTTGATGCTATTCCTCTTCCTCTCTTTATAACGTGTCGATTATGACTGATGCGTTGAACTTTCAACATGGTTTTTTATAGTGAAAGGAAATGCCAATACTTGTTTATTTTATAAATTCTTTATAATGAATGATGCACTTATCCTTTGACATTGTTTATTTATAATAAACATGTATTTTGTTTATGGGTAATAAACTTTTACCCAGTCTTTTGGTAGGATTGTATCCTTTTTATCAACATCAACTTGAGCAAATCTTAAATTTCCAGTTTTCATATTTAAAAAATATTTTTCTATAACATTTTTCTTAACCCAATGTAGTTTTTGATCAGCTTTTATGGGCTTTATCGTATTATAAACATCATATAACACTACACTTAAGAGTCTTATAATGTAATTTACATTAACAGCATCAACAATATCAATAGGGTCATCTAAGCTAGTCAATCGCAAGTTTTGACAATGAAAAAACTTTTTGTGTTTTTCTGTTCTTAAGCATCTTTCACGCCATTCTTTTACTCTAACTGCATCACTGTCATTTACTCCCATTCCAACATTAAATAGTGGTCTTTCTTTACAATCAAAGCCTTGTTGACCAAGTCTTGATGAAATTTCTTTTAATGCAGGAACTTGTCCAATTGTTGCTACATCAACATCATTCAACCCTTCTTTAACATTAGTAATTATTTTTGCATCCGCATCCCATTTGTTATTGTTTAATTTCATTATTTGACTTATTGTAGCTGCATCTGATTTTGCAGTTCCCTCCTTAACGTTAGTTAACACTTTATTTTTGCAATCAATTGACTTAATATCATGTGTAATACAATGATCTGTAACATATTGAAGGTTTACCGCATCTTTCATATCTTTAGGGTCTCCAATATCGTGTATTACAAAGTTGTAAAAGGAAAATTTATCTGTTTTTTCAGGTATGACTGAATGTAAATACTTTTTGGTAACTGAATCTTGATCATTAACAGGATCTGCTATATTGGCTATTCTAAGATCTTTTGCATCATATGCTTTATTATTACTTTTAGGATCATATCTTAAGGTTTGGTTTATGTACCACATTAAATATTCTTTATTTACCGAATCATTCTTATCTATTGGTTTTGGAAGATTTGCAATTCTATAAAAATTAGCGTTATACACTTCATTTTGAAGCTTTAAGCTAGGTAATGTTTCACTTTTTAAAGTTTTGAAATTTACTGCATCATTATCATCTTTTGGATCATTTACAAACTTTAAACGTTTGTTACTTATATCATAATCTCCATCGGATGTTAGTGGTAAACCACCTCTTTTTCCATAAGATCCTGATTTGCTTCCAGTTTCGGAATACCGTCCAAACTTATCCACACTCATGGTTATACTGAATGTTTAATCGGTTATGCTTGTATTCTATATACTCATATTTTTATGCAATTACTCCTCGATTTCGCAATTCGCCGACCAAAGCTACCCATTCGTTTTCTAAACCGCTAGGTCCGGCTTGTTTTGCTTCATATATCAACTTCATTCTATCAACCAATTTGTTTATATCGTTGTAGTATATTATATTAGTATCATACAAGTTTTTCAATAATCCTTTTCCTGATAAACTTGATTGATTTGTTTTTCTCCTTTTATGTAAAATATTTATTTCAGCAGAAGATAATGATTTTCTTTTTATGGGTGCCCTTCTTTTTGGTGGGAAAAGTTTAGCAATAATAGTTTTATATTTTTCTGATTTATTTCTATAAACATTGAAATTTTTAGAATAATTTTTCTTATGCGCATTTGTATCCTCCAATATTTGTTTAAAAATGTTTAAATCCTTTTTAGTATATTTATTAGGTTTCGGTTTAAAAATAAGTTCAAACAATCCTTTTGTACCTTTGTATTGTTTATTATTTATAATAATATTGTCGTGTTCGTCTACATCAAGCTTGCTATCTCCAATCATTAGGCCATTTTCTTCTATTCTAGCACCAAAAGTATGATACTTTCGAGTTGGTTGTGCAGAATGTAACATTTTTAATACAAATTGTCTTGCAAGCGGCCCTTTATACGCAATATCCGAGCCCAATTTGCTCAAGTTGGATGGATTAATAGGCTCTTCTTCTTCTTGTTGTTCTTCGCTTGTAGAAAGACCTTCTTTTTCTGTTAAAACATCCGTTTCTTCACCTAGTTCGCTTTCTTCTTCAGTTGTTTCTCCTTGTTGCGTAAAACTTGTATCACCTTCATATTCTTCTTTTTGTTCAAATTTTGAAATGGGTAAAATAGCATCTCCGGAAAAATTAAATGTTGAAGGTGTAACATTTTGCCCCAATTGTTTTAATGGCTCAGTAATAGGTTTAAATGTTGATTCCAGAAATTTCTCTCTTTCACTTATTCCTAATCTTAACGCTCTGTTTTTATGTCTAATAGAATCACTAAGTGATTTTATTTCTTTTAATAGCTTTTCCTGATTAACCATGTTTACACCATGGAGACTTGGACGATAATGTTGTTAATTAATGTATTAAAACAAATTTATCAAAACCTATGCGGTAACGACCATCTGTTATAGCTTTATCTTTCATAATTACCAAAAATCCATATTTTTCCGCCCAAGCTTTTCCACAAAGCTCTTTGAATTTATCAAATGACATATCAGCATTTACATGATCGTTGTATATATGTTTTAGGTTTGTATCGTCTTGTTTGAATAAAACTAAAATATTTGCATTGTCTCTAATTAGTTGTTTTGGAATTTTGCTATATGTTTGTCCGATATATATGCTATCAATATTATTATGTCTTCCCATGGCAAAATAGTTTCTAATAGTATCATGATTTTCACTAGATACATCATCAAATACAAATACAGAATACGGCTTAGCCTGGTCTGGTTGCATAACACTGTCACTAGCATTAAATTTGTAATAGTTAACATCAGGCACATCAGTCAGGATCTTTTCCAACAATTGATACTTTGGTTGATGTAAGGACTTTGAAAAAATATATAGGTTATTAAATCGCAATCCTTTTGTGTTTGTAATTAAGTTAAACACAACGTTAGTTTTGCCACAGTTTGAAGGACCGCTTACTATACATCGTACAGTGTTTGGAAATAAACTGCCGTGTTTACCATTGTTGATTTTAACGTTATCTACAGTTAAATCATCAATGTTATTAATATTAAATTTATCTTTATGGTGAACAATCTCCATCTTATTCAAAGGCTGAAGAATAAATAAGTTGATTTATAACTAAATCAAATCTTTTATAGGTATCCACGAATCTTCAGTTTTGTCAAACCCCAACCAACGTACTTTAACTTGGTCTTTTTTCCTTTGCAACACCTTTTCAACAAGATAGACATCACCTACTGTTGACTTTAACAATTCATGTCCGTAAAAACCGCCTTGTAACAAATTTCCTTTGTTATCTTTTAAAATATAAGTTTCCGGTACAGTAGGTTGTACTTTATACACTGTAAAAACTTCGTTTGTCCAATTGGGCAGGTATTTCTTAGTAAACACTCCTTTGTATTTACTAATTCGAACTTTATCATTTACATTAAATTTTCTTGGTTTTTTTTGTTCCGCTTTTGGCTGTGTATTCTTTTTAATTCGTTGTAAAACTAGTTTAGCGTTTTTCTTATTCACTTTGTTAGGTGCCATACCGATAGTTCTATGAAACTTGTTGTTGTAATCGCTTATTAATTTTGGTAAGATATCAACCCATACGTAAGAACCTCTTTTCGAAAACATTTTATACATTGCACCTTTTAAGGTTCTATTAAATCTTTCAATTATAGCTGCCTTTTTCTCAGAATTTGTAGAATAATGATTTATCTTATATTTTTTCATTAACAATGCAAAAGGTTTATTAAAAAATTCTTTCCCATCATCAGTTTGTAAATGTTTAATTTTATTTTCATCTCTTTTTATAGCTACTTCCATAGCTTTTGTTATGCTGTTACCGGTTTTGTCTTTTAATGGCAAAGCATCTGCAACTTTAGTAAAACAATTAATAATCGTAAGTATGTATCTAAATCCTTTATTTATTTTACTATGCGGTTGCATTTCAATTAAATCTGCTTGATATAAATCATTTATTCCTTTTACAACAGTATTTCTTCGTGGAAACTTTATTCTTGCAGGTTTATGAAGTTCATTAACAATCTTTTCCTTTAACTCTGTCATGATGTTTTTACTAACAAAGTCAAGTTAGTATTGAGTGTTTCTTTTTCTGCATCCGCTTTTATAGGTCAAGGTCATTTCAACATATTTTTAAAAAAGGGAAAATCACAGCGAGCATGCTGTGATTTCCCCTTTTTTTTCTTTTTTCTTTTTTTCTTTTTTTTTCTTTTTTTTTCTTTTTACTCATTGATAGGATTGAGAGAATAGTGGCCGAATGGTAGAGTGTGAATTTTGTCTGGAAGAATGTGTCGTTTGTCATCATTGGAGCAGAGTGCTTTTTTTACTTCTGTTACGCTGTACAGGTGATGGTTGAAACTTCTGATGGTGTTGAATTTTGCAGTTATAGTCGTTTCTTCAAATAAGCATTGCTTGTAGTGTTCGAAATTTACATTCTTCTTAAGATACAAACTTTTTACACCCTTAGCTTTTTTAATTACATTGTTTTCTTCTTTATGCAATTGTAGTGAATACAATTTTGACATTAGTGCAATAAGTTCTTTTAGTAAAATTCCATTTGCTTCGTCTTTAAATTTTCCAAGTTTCTTTTTGTTCCGATCATTGTCATAATTTAAATGATCTTTTGGATAGTCACTAAAATCAAATTCATTTTTGTGAACAAATGTTCGAAGATCCAAATACATATCTTCAGTAAGAATCCAGTAGATGAAAGCGTCCGTGTCCATGTAGGCGATTCCGATGTTATCTCTACCGTAGAAGGCAACCATTTTGTTGTAGTGGAAATCATACATATGGGTTTTGGAAATATCCAAGATTGACATTCCAACGTACAACGGACGATCCATTTTCACGCTTGTCTTCTTCATAGATACTGCTACAAGGTTTTCATTGATGATAACGGATGTTCCAAAGTTTGGTTTTTGTACAAGTTTTTCTAGTTTTATAGGATCTGTAATTAATTTAACATTTTTGTGTTTTCTTTTGTTTTCCAATGTTTTTCCAAATATCGCATTATTCATTAATTTAAAAAAATCCTTTTGAAATGTTGATGTTGCAGCTGCTCTTCTTCTGGTGTTTGAATCAATGTACGGTTTTAACCAGCATGATTGGGAAAATTTTAAAACTCTATGAATTTTGGTTATACGTAAACCCAATTGGAGTGCTTGTTGAACAACCCAAAAGTGAGCTACGTATCTTTGTTTATTTTCAAGAGTCATCATCAATTTTGGATGTTTGCCAATTGGTGAAACTTGTGTTTTTGCAAGGAGCGGAAGATCGTAATGAAGATCGTGCAAGTGTTCTGGATATTCAAAGTCACAGTCCAATATGTATCCGGTGTCTCCGTCTTTTGAAATTTGTGTAATATCACCAATAGAGTCTGGATTAACCCATTCAAAGTTTCCAAAAGGAAGTGGATTAGACATGGCCCATCCGTATAAATTGTTGGCATCGAAATATCCTAAGAACACTGATGGTTTTTCTTTATCGTAGTTTGGAAGATATTTGTTGTTAGCTTTAACATGTCTAGTAACACTTTGGGTCAATCCACCTCTAACGCCCGATTCGATCATCAACACCATGTCAATATCGGTTAATAATTGAAGGTTGCACTTTGTTTCTTTTAGCATAGCTTGCCAAGCTAGTCCTGGAGAAGTATAAGAATGAAGAGGGTCTAATCCGTAGGCTTCAAAGCAAGTGTTTCTAAATTCTTCCATCACATCGCAGAGAAGGGTCACATCAAGTTTTACATAAAAGTCAGAATAATCTCCCAGAGTGTTCATTTCCAATTCGTCCCAAACTCTGCATGCGTGTTGATAGTCTTCAGGTGAAATGTCCGAATCGGTAAGTTTACTTTTAAATGCTTCTGGTGGAGGAAGTGATGTTTCTTGAAATTTATGTAGTCCATCGATGTAATCATACGGGAAAACTCCTTTCCGAAGAACCAAATCCATTTTTTCTGCAGGTACAATTTTGCTTGTTTCTATTAAATTTTCTCTTCTTAAATTTTCAGAAAGTTTCATTAGACTGGAAGGCATAAATCTAAATGAATCAACAAATCTAAGTTTAATTTTGCCCACCTTTTTTGAAAAGCTTATAAAGTTTTCCATAGTTTGTGCCAAAACATCTATTTCACCGTTGTCTCTTGCTAATTCGGGAATGATAAAATGTCCATCGTATCCACTAAGATTGTGAAAAACCACAGGAATAAAAGATGGTAGTTTGTAGTTGATGTTACATCCGTTGCAAGCTGCACCTCTGTAGGCTCCTGTCAGATGGTCATGGTCGCGAACTTTAACTTTAGTTTCTGTAAATTGATTGTTACACAAATAGCATGTTGTTGCTGAATCATAAAGATGAAGTTCTTCCGGCGTCATAGGTGACATAGGAACCACATTGCTATACATTGCTTCCACTTTCCCGGCGATGTTGTATAAATCATCAACAAAGTATCGAGCTGCTTCTTCTCCACGATAGATCTTCGGTGTAGATGTCAAACCATATTCTTGAAGATGTTCTTCAGACAGAGTGGATTTTACTATTAAACAGTAGCTGTTTGGTTTGTGAAGTTGATACTTTGTTCTGCTGGTATTTTCCTCTCCTTCTTCTTGTTCAAGTGGAAGCAATGAAGATTCAAAATCTGCATACACTACAACGGGAATTCTGTATTGTTGGATAACTTTGTCAAATTTTACTTGAGATCTTCTAGGGTGTGGTAATTTAATTCTTACTTCATAGTTTCCACTGCATAGTCTTTGATGTTCCGTCAGCCATTCTGAACCTCCTCTTCTCAAAGGTTTGTTTACAAAACAGAAACATCTTTTACAAGTGGTTTTTCCTTCTTTACGTTTTGATAACTGTTTGCAAACTAGAGCTTCAAAATCTTTAATATATACATAATGTGAAATATCACCTTTTGTTATTAATAATAAATCAGTATGATCTCTGCGTTCGGTAGGTGTTATACGTAAGGGGTAAACATTGTTGGATGAATCCAAGCCAAAGATGTTTACAGATGCAAAAGGATTTTTCTTTTCAAATTTTGATATGTCTTGAATTGAAACAGGGTAACTCATGCCTTGAAAATTATAGTTATGGTAAACCTCATTGTATGCTCTACTCGGTCGTTCCGCATGATTTCTTATATATTTTGCAAGCATTGCATACTTGAAACATTCAGCATCTTTATTTTGAACATTAATACAGGAATTGGTGTCTTGAATTTTCTTTGGCAATTCAATATGACTACTACCTCTCATTCCATATCCATGTTTATGAACTCTTACATCTAAGCTTGTTATACTTAACAAACTCCATCCAGAACCTCTTCCTTCATGTTCTTGTAATTTTGTTAAAAGTTCTTCAAAACAATCATCCACAATTGAGCTTATATCTGATGCAAACATGATGGTTTTGTTTTTAGTTAAAAATCCTCTTGGTGATGTTTCATTCTGAACATTTGTAAATACTGTATCTAATAATATTCCAAACTTTATAAAATTTAATCTTCTTAGTTCATTGTTTAATGTTTCTGTTACTAATGTTTTTGCTTTTGAAATAAACTGTGCAAGTTGCAATTGAGTATTGTCAATCTTAAAATGAGTTACTACACTACCTGGTAAGGCTCGGGCGTATAATTCCACATCCAAAGATGGTCCGGGTGCGTATTGAATAACACTTGATCTTGAATTTAGTTGTTGTTGTACGGTAGCCAGTATTTGATCTAAATCTTCCAAATATTCTTCTTCTGCATTGTTATTTGTTTCTTGGTTTGTTTCTTGGTTTGTTTCTTGGTTTCTTTCTTGGTTTGTTTCATTGTTATGGTAAACTTCTTTGTGTATTTGTAGTAAAATTTCATCTTCAAAAGATTCTTCGCAACTTATGCAGTAATACATGACGTAGGTGTGCTCTCCACAAAAGTTGCCGTAGTAATGAAAACCACTCTAAAACTCCCCCTATTTATAGCATTACCCCCACCACTGTTTTCTGTATTAAACATAAAAAGTGTAAATAACAGTTAAATTTCTTATATTTCAAAACCCCAAAGTATTAAGATTATCCGATGTAAGTTTAAAAAGAAATACAAGTGTCAAGGTCAAATTATACAAGTTTAAAAGAATCTTTTTTTCTGTATTAAACACAAAAAGTGTAAATAACTGTTGAACGTTTTATATTTCAAAACCCCTAAGTATTAAGATCATCCAATGTAAATTTGAAAAGAAATCTAAGTGTCAAGGTCAAATAATGCAAGTTTTAAAAAAAAATCTTTTTTTCTGTATTAAACACGAAAAGTGTAAATAGCTGCTAAATTTTTTATATTTCAAAACCCCTAAGTATTAAGATCATCCAATGTAAGTTTGAAAAGAAATCTAAGTGTCAAGGTCAAATAATGCAAGTTTAAAAAATCTTGTTTAAAGTAAATTTGAAGCAAATGTTTGAAAAACGTTCTAAGTCCTAAAATATTAATTAAGGGGAAGTTTTAACACTTAAAATTTTTACAAGTCCAATGTAAAGTAAAATAAAGAAATGTTGTTGCTTGTTGGAACAGTAACAAAAGAATGATGGGTTTGAAAAATTTTCTAAGTCCTAAAATATTAATTATTGGGAAGTTTTAAGACTTAAAATTTTTACAAGTCCAATGTAAGATAAAATAAAGAAAGAAGGGTTGTTGTCTGTTGGAACAGTGGCGAAAGAATAATGGAATTCAAACTCGCAGCAAAAAAGAAACTTGATATTGTAAAATAAATGTTGAAGCAAATGTTTGAAAAATTTTCTAAGTCCTAAAGTATTAATTATTGGGAGGTTTTAACTCTTAAAACTTTTACAAGTCCAATGTAAAGTAAAATAAAAAGAAGTGTTGTTGCCTGTTGGAACAGTAACAAAAGAATGATGAATTTAAACAATTTTCTAAGTCCTAAAAAAATGGATTATAGAGAAGTTTTAACACTTAAAATTTTTACAAGTCAAATGTAAAGTAAAATAAAGAAAGAAGTATTGTTGCCTGTTGGAACAGTGGTGAATGAATGATGGAAAGTAAACTCGCAGCAAAAAGAAACTTGATATTGTAAAATAAATGTTAAAGCAAATGTTTCAAAAATTTGCTAAGTCCTAAAGTATTAATTATTGTAAAGTTTTAACACTTGAAATTTTTACAAGTCCAACGTTAAGTAAAATAAAGAAAGAAATGTTGTTGCCTGTTGGAACAGTGGCGAAAGAATGATAGAAACCAAACCCGCAGCAAGGGTCCTGTGGTTTAGGAGGGGGTAAGCGGGGGGGGGGGGGGGGGGTTGATGACCTCGAGCCGAGTTGGGGTCTGGGATCTGCGCGTGTGGTTCTGCATCAGTTGCTCGCTAGACAGTGAGGTGGTAACATGTTCAGAAGGCGCCCTGAACATTTTATCATTTTTGCTGTTTGGTGAAAATATCTTGGTGTTATTTGTACAATAACATCTTGATGTAGAACTGATTAATTTTAAGGCATGGTAGTTGTTTGTGCTTGTAGATACCCTAGGGTTTGTAGTTTGTTTTTAGTTTGCTGGTTTGGTACTTAGTATTAATTTAAAATCTTTCTTTTACTTACAATATATTTTGCCTGGAGTGTTTAAGTTTAAAGTAATATTTTGTTTTTAAGAATGTTATATGATATGTTTTTAATACCTTTCTATTCCAACTTCCTTTTTCCAACAAGCTTGTTGAGGGCATTCCCTCTCTTGTCTTGTATTCCTTTTTAGTTAGGGACACCTTTCAATTCCAATTTCCTTTCCTTTTTTCCCTTCCATCTTTTGCACGGTAAAACCAATTAATTTATGGTAAAACCGGCTACCGCTTTTGTAGTGATTACGCACACCAAAGCGGGTCACTTACAACCTCTATACGTGCTGGATGGGTAGTTCGCCTACCTCCGGAGTTTCGCTAGACCTCAGCTGTACTGCGTCGCTAATGGCGAGTCACTGGCTCCTTTAGTGTTAGGAAATAAAAACATATTTGTATAACATTTTTCCAAAATTTAATTAAGCAACGTGCTATTTCAGAATAACATTTTTTGTTTTAGCTTAGCGTTGTGCGCTTATGATGAGGTGTGTGAGTTCGCTTACGTGATGATTACACCGTAATCATGATGTGCAGCGCTGGGCTGTTTAGCTTTTTTACTTATCTTTTACTTTTTATTTATTATTTCTTTTAACTTAATTTTTTTTATTAATTGATCAACTCTAGGCAGGTTGTATTGTAAATTAGCTTTTCTTCTTTTAGGTTTCCGGGGGTGTACGGTTCTGTAAAACCATACACCCCCATTTTCTTTTTAATTAATGAATGACCTTGACCTACTGATTTTCAAGGTCAACCAAAAGAGTTAGCGAAAATTTCTAAGTCCCAAGGTTATTTTTATGTAAATTGTTCCGAACCCTATCATGTGGGTATTTAAATTATTTTAAAAATATCTAGTTGAATAAATGCAAAATAAACTACACTTGTTTTAAATATAAACATTTTATTAAATGATGTTACCAAACCTTTTTGTTTGTCTTTTCATTCTGCGTATTTTAAATACCTACATGATAGGATTTGGAAACATATAAAGAAAAATATGATTTAAAAGATTTTTTTTCAGTTTTTGAGCTATAACTTTTATACCTTTGGTTTTATCGAAAAATGTTACTGGACCTTTTTTGTTTGCCTTTTTATTCTGCGTAATTTGAGTACCCGCACGATAGATTTAGAGCATTTTTGTTATATCCACTGCCACCGTGTACGGCGACGTAGCTCAAAAGTTGAACGGCGACGATATCAAGTGGGGGCCCCCCATTTCGCAAACTTACTCTAAACCTATTGTGCGGGTACTCAAATTACGCGAAATGAAAAGACAAACACAAAAGGTCCAGTAACATTTTTCGATAAATCCAACGGTATAAAAGTTATAACGAAAAACTAAAGTTTCAAGGTCATTTAAAACTTTTACAAAACCTATCATGTGGTTACTCAAGTTACGTGGAATAAAAAAACAAACAAAAATGTCCAGTAACATTTTTCTATAAAAACCAACGGTGTAGAAGTTATTACGCGAAAACTTAAGATTTAAAACCGTCCAGGTTACAAAACGTCCAGGTAACCTGGACGTTTTAGTAAAAAACGTCCAGGCTACAAAATATTGTTAATTTCTTACAAAATAATGTTGATTTTATAACAAATGTTACCGAAGCTTGTTGTTGTTCTCATAATTTAAGTACTCACAAAATAAGGGTTGGAAACTTATAAAGTAAAATACAAAATGTTGGAAAATACTTTTTTTTTAGTTTTTGCGTTATAACTTGTATACCGTTGGTTTTATCAAAAAATGTTACTGGACATGTTTTGTTCGTCTTTTTATTCCGAATAATTTGAGTATATGCATGATAGGTTTGGAGCAATTTTGTAAAAGGGGGGGGGGAAATTGCAAAATTACTCTAAACCTATTGTGCGGGTACTCAAATTGCGGGGAGTGAAAAGACAAACACAAAAGGTCCAGTAACATTTTTCGATAAATCCAACGGTATAAAAGTTATAACGAAAAAACTAAAGTTTCAAGGTCATTTAAAACTTTTACAAAACCTATCATGTGGTTACTCAAGTTATGTGGAATAAAAAAAAAACAAACAAAAATGTTCAGTAACATTTTTCTATAAAACCAACGGTGTAGAAGTTATAACGCGAAAACTTAAGATTTAAAACCGTCCAGGTTACAAAACGTCCAGGCTACAAAATATTGTTAATTTCTTACAAAATAATGTTGATTTTATAACAAATGTTACCGAAGCTTGTTGTTGGTCTCATAATTTAAGTACTCACAAAATAAGGGTTGGAAACTTATTAAGTAAAATATAAAATGTTGGAAAATACTTTTTTTAGTTTTTGCGTTATAACTTGTATACCGTAGGTTTTATCAAAAAATGTTACTGGACATGTTTTGTTCGTCTTTTTATTCCGAATAATTTGAGTATATGCATGATAGGTTTGGAGCAATTTTGTAAAAGGGGGGGGGGTGTTGCAAAATGACTCAAAACCTATTGTGCAGGTACTCAAATTACAAGGAATGAAAAGACAAACACAAAAGGTCCAGTAACATTTTTCGATAAATCCAACGGTATAAAAGTTATAACGAAAAAACTAAAGTTTCAAGGTCATTTAAAACTTTTACAAAACCTATCATGTGGTTACTCAAGTTACGTGGAATAAAAAAACAAACAAAAATGTTCAGTAACATTTTTCTATAAAACCAACGGTGTAGAAGTTATTACGCGAAAACTTAAGATTTAAAACCGCCCAGGTTACAAAACGTCCAGGTAACCTGGACGTTTTAGTAAAAACGTCCAGGCTACAAAATATTGTTAATTTCTTACAAAATAATGTTGATTTTATAACAAATGTTACCGAAGCTTGTTGTTGGTCTCATAATTTAAGTACTCACAAAATAAGGGTTGGAAACTTATAAAGTAAAATATAAAATGTTGGAAAATACTTTTTTTTAGTTTTTGCGTTATAACTTGTATACCGTTGGTTTTATCAAAAAATGTTACTGGACATGTTTTGTTCGTATTTTTATTCCGAATAATTTGAGTATATGCATGATAGGTTTGGAGCAATTTTGTAAAAGGGGGGAGGGATGGGGGGGGGAAGAGGGGGGGGAGGGGGGGGATGGGGGGAGGGGGGGAGGGGGGGAGGGGGGAGGGGGGGAAGGGCGGGGGGAGGGGGGAGGGGGGGGAAGGGGGGGGGGAGGGCGAGGGATGGGGTGAGGGGGGGGGGCAAAATTGCAAAATTACTCTAAACCTATTGTGCGGGTACTCAAATTACGCGGAATGAAAAGACAAACACAAAAGGTCCAGTAACATTTTTCGATAAATCCAACGGTATAAAAGTTATAACGAAAAAACTAAAGTTTCAAGGTCATTTAAAACTTTTACATTACCTATCATGTGGTTACTCAAGTTACGTGGAATAAAAAAAACAAACAAAAATGTTCAGTAACATTTTTCTATAAAACCAACGGTGTAGAAGTTATAACGCGAAAACTTAAGATTTAAAACCGTCCAGGTTACAAAACGTCCAGGTAACCTGGACGTTTTAGTAAAAACGTCCAGGCTACAAAATATTGTTAATTTCTTACAAAATAATGTTGATTTTATAACAAATGTTACCGAAGCTTGTTGTTGGTCTCATAATTTAAGTACTCACAAAATAAGGGTTGGAAACTTATAAAGTAAAATATAAAATGTTGGAAAATACTTTTTTTTTAGTTTTTGCGATATAACTTGTATACAGTTGGTTTTATCAAAACATGTTACTGGACATGTTTTGTTCGTCTTTTTATTCCGAATAATTTGAGTATATGCATGATAGGTTTGGAGCAATTTTGTAAAAGGGGGGGGGGTTGCAAAATGACTCAAAACCTATTGTGCAGGTACTCAAATTACAAGGAATGAAAAGACAAACAAAAAAGGTCCAGTAACATTTTTCGATAAATATAATGGCATAAAAGTTATAACGCAAAAACTAAAGTTTCAAAGTAATTTAAACTTTTACAAAAATGACCTTGAGACTTAGAAATTTTCGCTAAGTCTTTTGTTGACCTTGAAAATAACTAGGTCAAGGTCATTCGATAATTAAAAAGAAAATGGGGGTGTACGGTTTGACAGAACCGTACACCCCCGGAAACCTAAAAGAAGAAAAGCTAATTTACGATACAACCTGCCTAGAGTTGATAAATTAATAAAAAAAATTAAGTTAAAAGAAAAATAATAAATAAAAAGTAAAAGATAAGTTAAAAAAAAAGCTAAACAGCCCAGCGCTGCACATCATGATTACAGTGTGATCATCACGTAAGCGAACTCACACACCTCACCATAAGCGCACAACGCTAAGCTAAAACAACTAGACAGCCCAGCGCTGCACATCATGATTACAGTGTGATCATCACGTAAGCGAACTCACACACCTCATCATAAGCGCACAACGCTAAGCTAAAACAAAAAATGTTATTCTGAAATAGCACGTTGCTTAATTAAATTTTGGAAAAATGTTATACAAATATGTTTTTATTTCCTAACACTAAAGGAGCCAGTGACTCGCCATTAGCGACGCAGTACAGCTGAGGTCTAGCGAAACTCCGGAGGTAGGCGAACTACCCATCCAGCACGTATAGAGGTTGTAAGTGACCCGCTTTGGTAAGCGTAATCACTACAAAAGCGGTAGCTGGTTTTACCATTATTGGTTTTACCGTGCAAAAGATGGAAGGAAAAAAGGAAAGGAAATTGGAATTGAAAGGTGTCCCTAACTAAAAAGGAGTACAAGACAAGAGAGGGAATGCCCTCAACAAGCTTGTTGGAAAAAGGAAATTGGAATAGAAAGGTATAAAAAACATATCATATAACATTCTTAAAAACAAAATATTACTTTAAATTTAAACATTCCAGGCAGAAATATATTGTAAGTAAAAGAAAGATTTTAAATTAATACTAACTACCAAACCAGCAAATTAAAAACAAACTACAAACCCTAGGGTATCTACAAGCACAAACAACTACCATGCTTAAACTACCATGCCTTAAAATTAATCAGTCCTACATCAAGATGTTACTGTACAAATAACACCAAGATATTTTCACCAAACAGCAAAAAATGATAAAATGTTCAGGGCGCCTTCTGAACATGTCACCACCTCACTGTCTAGCGAGCAACTGATGCCGAACCACACGCGCAGATCCCGGACCCCAACTCGGCTCGAGGTCACGGCAGCTGGCAGCCGGGCCGGGCAGGTGTGGCAGGCAGCTGGTTGACCACCTGGCCTCAAGCGCAGACTCTGGACCCCAATTCGGCTCGAGGTCACCACAGGAGCCTTGCTGCGGGTTTGGTTTCCATCATTCTATCGCCACTGTTCCAACAAACAACAACACTTCTTTTTTTATTTTACTTTACATTGAACTTGTAAAGATTTTAAGTGTTAAAAACTTCCTAATAATTAATATTTTAGGACTTAGAAAATCTTTCAAACCCATCATTCTTTTCCCACTGTTCCAACAGGCAACATTTCTTTCTTTATTTTACTTTACGTTGGACTTGTAAAAAAAGGTTTCGTCCCGGCAACATTGGCGGGGGGGGGGTTGGAAAATTGCTTAAAACCCTATCGTGTGGGTACTCAAATTACGCGGAATCAGAAGACAAACAAAAAAGGTCCAGTAACTTTTTTTGATAAAACCAACGGTATAGAAGTTATAACGCAAAAACTAAAAATTATCTTTCTTTACATCATATTTCATTTTATATGTTTCCAAACCCTATCATGTAGGTACTCAAAATACGCAGAATTAAAAGACGATCAAAAAAGGTCCAGTAACATTTATTTATTAAACCAACGGTATAGAAGTTATAACGCAAAAACCCAAAATTATCTTTCTTTACATTATATTTTACTTTATATCCTTTCAAACCCTATCATGTAGGTACTCAAAATACGCAGAATTAAAAGACGAACAAAAAAGGTCCAGTAACATTTTTTTATTAAACCAACGGTATAGAAGTTATAACGCAAAAACTAAAAATTATCTTTCTTTACATTATATTTTACTTTATATCTTTTCAAACCCTATCATGTAGGTACTCAAAATACGTAGAATTAAAAAGACAAACAAAAAGGTTCAGTAAACTTTTTTTATAAAACAAACGGTATAAAAGTTATAACGCAAAAACATAAAGAAAAAATTTCTACATTTTATATTTTACTTTATATGTTTCCAAACCCTATCATGTGGTACTTCAATAACGCAAAATAATGAGACAAACAAAAAACTTCGGTAACATTTGTTATTTAACCAACAATGTAAAAGTTATAACAAAGAAACAAAATTTAGATCTTTAACCAAGTTTATATTTAATCGAAACTGTAGTTTATTTTGCATTTCTGCGACTAAATTTTTTAGAAGTATCAAGGTGATATAATAAAGTGGCATCTTTAAAATATTGTAACTTGTACAAAGTTAAATAAGTGTTAAAACGATATTTTATTGCAAATATTTTAAAACCACAAGTTCAGAACGATTGTTTAATACTGACATGTTCACTCAACAAGAGCAACAGTACGACTAACACTACATATCCAAATATTGCGAGGAGTCTCTCATGGTGGTGGGGGAAGGCAGGTGCGCGGCAGATGTTCCGTCCTGCACATGTCTTTCGAGGGAGGTAACAGCGCTACCACTATCACATCAGTTTGCTGGTAGGACTCGCAGAGTAAACATCTAAATAAACATGAGTTCTGTTTTATATGTTTCTTTTATCAAAGATGGACTTTGTATTGAAACGCAAAGTTTCACTATTGATGCAGATCCTGTACAACAAATTTTAGTACATCCTCCAGAAAATTATGATTCTATCTACATTTCGGTGCATGAACCAAACGACCCCCCACCACCAACTGCCGACACGGAGTAGGACAGCGGCTACCACACGTCATTAACGCTCCAGCTCTTCACCCGAGCACACATGGACTCTGAGCTTCAAGATAATACTGTTTCTTCTTCTACATCTACACAAACTTCCGAACAATTACCTACTGAAAATAAAACTACAACAAGTGTACAAGTAAACGAAATTTCATCAACTGTTAGTTCTGATGCGCAAGCAATAATGCTATCATTAATTGGTTTCGACTAAAAATTCAACAATGGAAGAAGAAAGAAATTCGCTACTTTGCAACTTGGTTTTTGTGAACCCGTCGAAATTTGTTATTTTCCTACTTTCATTTTTATGTGGTTACAATTTTGGTTACCTTGTTCAGGAAATACTAACAGATAAAAAGAAAGAACATTCACTATTTTTTAAAGTTTATATTTATGTAATTGCATCTTTATTTGGATACTTTGTAGCAGGATATTTTCTTGTTAACTTGTCAATTCCATTTTTAATATAATATTTTAATAGAAACAAAAATCAACAAAACAACAATTAAAAAAAATTTGTAAAATGCAACAAAACTTATCTTGCATTTTCGGATTTTCCGAAAATGCAAGATATTTTTTAAAAACATCCCCGGCCGACCTTGACCCTTTTCCGGACATTTAAAATTTAAATACCAGCACAGCTGGACATTTAAACTTTAAATACCATCCCCAACACGTCACAGCTACGTCACAGCCTGTGACGTCACTTCCGGTCACGTGACCGGATGTAGCTGTCACTTTTGATTAATGCGTTTTGGCCCAGAAGCCCCACTATTGCACTACTTCCGCTGATTGTTCCACAACGATTCATGGTTCAGTCTGCTTATTTGCCTAACCTCAAATTTTAGTTGACCTATTCCATCATTAGTAAAAGTCATGAGTTTTGTTTAACTTTTGTTTAACTTCGGGGGAAATTTTGTCGTATATTGTTGGTCGTAGATAAAATAGTGTATGCAACGATTGTATTATGCCTTTAAGCCACTCGTGAGATATTTAGAACACTCGCTTAGCTCGTGTTCTAACTTACATCTCACTCGTGGCCTAAAGGCATTCATTATACAATCGTTGCATAAACTACTATTTGACAATTGAATCGTTAGTTTAAAAAATGGATCTCTTAAATAAATAAGAGCCTATTTTCTCAAACTTAAACAAATTTATTTATTTAACTTAAACAAACGTATCCGACCTCCGGAAATGAAATGTAATAAACGGTGTCAGGAAACTGACACATACTTTCTCCCTTAAAGTCATTTAAAAGCAGAAATCTTATATAGTAAAATAAAACAAATTAACAATTATATATCACACAAATACATACGAAATTTTATCAAAATCGGTTAATAAATAACGGAGGTATCGGTTTTTAAATATTTGCCATAAGAATAACACTGGACAACATTCGGTATTTACCGCCGAACTAAAATATCAATTATCTTCAAAACCAGTTGACGTGAACTAATGATTCAAAACACTGGATTAAATAGTTTCTCGAGTCAAATTTAATGGTTGCAAGTACATTTTCTTTAAAAGTTTCAGATTTTGTGAAATTTGAAAAATATGAATTGTTAACACTTAAACCCCCTTAACTTCTGAACCTGAATTTTCACAGACATGCGGGTGGTGTCATTTTGTTTGCGTCATCTTAAGCACTAAAACCATGATATTTTTATCAAAATCATTAGAGCCGTTTTGATAAATTTGGATTTTTGTAATTTTTATGAGGTAAATACGCCTGGAGATACCATAGCTTTTTTACCTACATGCCAAAATTCATGAAAATCGGACCACCGGTGTCGTCTCTAGCTTTGTTTACATCGATGTTACGATTATGATTTGTTTCCTTCGTATTTGTTAAAACGAATACGAGTATATCCACTAACAACTCAAATTCGAACATTTTGACGAAAACAATACTTTCTCCATATGCTATGTATAGGGCGGAGAAAGTAAAAATGGACCAAGATATTAAGGTGCTTTGTTTTCATAATCAACATTTAATCCACCAGTTATACAACAACAAATACTTAAATGCCTAAATCTCTAAGAGTAAATTTCATCATGGAATTATTATAAAAATGTTTAACGCTGTGTCAAGCGCAGAAATAAAAGTCTCTATAAGTGAGGTACCTATTATTTTGTATAACATTTTCCAATATTGCGAATTTTTTAAGTGTATAACAAAATATTAAATAATTTGCCAACACTACTTTGGTATCGTGAACAATTATCCACTTTCTTATACTCAAAATTGTCAACAGGGTTTCTGTATACTTGATTGCGCAATTATCTCGAAAACTGCTACACAAATTTCTCTCAAATACTGTAAATAGCTTATTTATGGCTCAAAACGTGGTCTAGACCGGTTCCATAGCCATAACAATCTAATTACGTGAAAAGTTAGTTTGAAAGTTGCAAACGTTGCCTACAGTTAGTTTTATAAATATTGTAAATATGAGAAGAAGAAAGAATAATAAGAAAAGGAAGTGATGTAATGAATAAAGAGGGAATTATGGTAACTGAGACTAAGCAATTTATAGAAAGAGAGAATATTTCGACAACTTCTAAATGTAGAAAGAGGGGATATCACACCAGACGTGTATAGTGAAGTCATCTACGATCATATACATTCCAAGGCAGAAGCACTAACCAGAGAAGTCAAAGGAGCAGTTAAAGTAATAAAAAAAACAACCAAGTCCCTGGTAGGGTTGAGATATCAGCAGAGCTACTAAAGAAGGGAGGAGATGTAGTTATAGGTAAACTAAGGGAACTAATCAAAATAATCTAG
The DNA here is from genome assembly GCA_035578135.1 of Flexamia atlantica. Lineage (NCBI taxonomy): Eukaryota > Metazoa > Arthropoda > Insecta > Hemiptera > Cicadellidae > Flexamia > Flexamia atlantica. The sequence continues at coordinate 65,352 of JAQJVK010000333.1, forward strand.
ATGAGAAGAAATACAGAATGACTGGAGTTGTTTCCATAAAAAAAGGAGAGAAAGAAAAGTGTAGCAACTATATAGAGGTATCTTGCTCCTCAGCACTCCGTAGAAAGTTGTATCTATAATAGTAGTGCATCGGACTGAAAAGTACCCATGTGAATGAAAATTACCCTAGATCATCAGGCAGGTTTTATAAACGATAGGTCCACAACAAACTATTCTTACAAAAACTAAAACGAAGTACTGGGATTTTCAAGAAGAGGTTTTTGCAATATTTATTGATTTTCAAAAGCATGTGACAGTACCAATAGTGTGACATTGTGGAAAAAGATTGATAAGTTGGGAATTCCAAAGAAACTAATAAACCTTGCTAGAATAAGTACATTGGATTCCACATGTTTGGTACGAGTAAACGGTCGAGTTTCGGAACTTTCAGAATTTATGCAGGGCAGGGTGATGGACTCTCCCCAATCGTGTTCAACTTAGCAACAGAAGAAGTTCTCTAAAAATATCAAAAAAAGGATGAAGGCTTAAAACTTGGCTCAAAAAAACAATGCGTTAACGTTTGCTGACGACGTAGTAATTTTTGCAGAAAGTTTAGACGATGTACGGTGTTAGCAACGTTAGTGTTAGCAACGTACGGTAGCTAACAAAAGTGTTTATGGAAGAAACTACAAAGCTAGGACCGAAAATAAATTATGGAAAACCCAAATATATACACTTTACAAGAAATTCTATTAACGTAGATTAAGGTCGTCTCCAAGTATTCGATCATTAATTTGAGAAAGTAAACTCTTAATTATTTAGGCGTTATTATCGCCAGAGAAAACACAAAGATGCGTTATTATCACAAGTAGAAACACAAAATAGACTAAATCTTGCAAAAAATGTTTTTTTACGCATGCAACAAACTAATGTATTCAAAATTACTGGAAAAACACCAAAATTAGACTATACAAATAATTGTCAGCCCAGTATTGCTATATGGAGGTAAAATAAGCCCGATGCAGCAGACCTGCATACTCAGCGAATTTCAAATGCAAAACAACATATTTCAATCCAACATAGCAAGATTTGACATGTTCTGGTAAGCTCCATAAGAATAACATGGGGAATGAGCATGCAGGTTTGCTGCTACAGGAATATTAAAACTGGGTGGTTTTAATTCAATATTTAGTATATCTAAACTAGAAGAAGCTATTTACCAAGTTTTAACAAGATATGTTGAGAAATAACCGAGATATTTATAGAATTTATCTTATTCCCCATAAGGTTAACATTGGGACAACGTACTGTGTTTACCACTTTCAATATCTCGGTAACCAATAGACATTGAGCAGTGATTCAAAATACTAAATTGTTGGTTTTTTTAGCTGAATTCAATGGTGCCCACAAAAATTCGATAAATTTTATTTTTCTATGTGCAAAACTGAAAAACCCATTTTTGGGTGGTTTATCCCCCTTTACCCCCCTCCGGTGGTCCGATCGGGCTGGTTCACGAACTCGTCAAATTGATTACCACTTTACTTGTCCGTACCAAATTTCATAAAGATCGGACCATTTTTGCGGCCGCTACCGTGCTAACACACACACACACACACACACACACACACACACACACACACACACACACACACACACACACACACACACACACACACACACACACACACACACACACACACACACACACACACACACACACACACACACACACACACACACACACACACACACACATACACACACACACACACACACACACACACACACACACACACACACACACACACACACACACACACACACACACACACACACACCACACATGCCACATATATATATATATATGTACATATATAAATTCGAACGAATAGTGTTTTTTACTTCTGGGGGCCCCAAAACGAAAAGTTAAAGTGGTCCCGTCTTACCATGAGACCTACAGTAATAGCTTCTTCCCTATAGGGGAAATTCGCTAATATGGAAATAAAACTAAAAAAAGAAAAGAAAGCTGATTGTATTTAAAAGTAATATTATGAAAAAATTTATGGAAATCTTCGAAGGAGGAGAGTGCAGGAGGAGATATTAGAGAGAAATAAGAGAACTTTACAAGGATCCGGATATAGTTTGTGAATTTAAGTGTAGAAGAATCCGATGAGCTGGGCACTTTTTGAGAAGACAGGAGGAATATAATTTGAAACAAATGATATTGTGGAAGCCGGAAGGAAGAGAACACAATAACTAAAAGTGAACTAATCGCCGGTATAACATTTTGAGCTCCTATATTACTTAAACAACTGATCCCTTTCCTCTATTATATGTATAGGGGAATAAGCTGTTACAGTAATTTATAAGCGTGTAGTTGTTCTTCCTAATACTGTATAAACAATTATTTAAGAAAGGCACATGTTAACAACTTTAGGAAGTTTCTACCGACCATATTAAAAGTAACAAGATATTCGCCCGATCAAAATTTAATAATATACGGCCTAAATAAAAAAGAGTTTTCAACATTTTTCCTTCGAAGAGCGAATGTATGCAATAAATTCAATCTTATTGACGAGTGGCAAGGTAAATAAACCGATATTTATTCTTAATCATGAGGAATATTTACTTGGACGTAGGCCTGTCTGTATTCTTTATAAGTTAACATATTCCAATTGCTTTGGACACAATTACCGTTGTATCAGTAGTTTTTCAGAGTTGTTACCCTACCAAGTGATTATATGTTATGTATTAGCAAACTTTATTGAGTACGAACGTATCTCCTGATAGGACTTTGTTACGGATTTTTATCATTCTCGTAAAAAAAAGGATTTGGAAAAAGGTATGTACATTATTTAATTTTAGTGTGTAAAATATTAAAGTCCGCTTCAGTGTGATTTATAAACCGGTATAATTTCGTGGTACGAAGTTTTTCATTGTCTTCATCACACTTACCCTTCGACAGAAGCTATCATGTATACCTTATATATCCACGTGTGCGTTAGATCCACTCTCCCATAGATTTTCCAGCGGACCATCACCTCGTTTCTGCTTTTTAGTTGAATAAGTAGTTTTTAAAGTATTTTTGCTATTAAAAATGAAATAAAGTAATGGTATTATTTTATGTTCCAAATTACAAAAAGAGAAAACATGTGTTGGAAATGGTGTTTATGAAAATAGAACATAACATATTTATCAGTACAATAAGATACAAAATGAGGACAGAAAACTGCATTTTCCAACTCGAATTTTAAATTTTCAGGATTTCGTCTTTTTCTTCATCATCACCTCCTCATCCTCCTCCTTATTCTTCTTTAACTCCTCCGCCTCCTCCTCCTCTTCTCCTTCTTTTTCTTTTTCTCCTTTAAATCTTCTTTTTCTTATAATTCTTCCTTCTTCTCATAGTTACATTATTTATAAAACTAACTGTAAGTAATGATTGAATAAATGATTGAATATGTGTACTATGTATTTAATAGTAAAAAATCTAGTTACTCCTACAATGGTAGACGTTTGTCAGACATTAAAGTTTTCAAAAACACCGTTCAAAAGCTAGTTTTTGAAATGTTTGACCAACCTTTGAATAAAGAGGACACTGTTTAAAAAGTTCCCATGTTTTGCATTTGATGGAACTGATGGTAAAACATTCAAAATTTGCTTTGAAATTCAGTCGTAAAACTGAAACATATGGAGATGTAAAATATCCCAAGAGTCGCGATATGCAAATAAAACTCGGCTGTGCCTGTGAACGTTTTACACAGCGTTTGAATATATACATTTTACATGTTGCCTTTCAAGTAGGGACCGTTGATTTCTCCTAGTCCTGGCTATAGATGTTTTGTTTCAGTACCTCAAATGTGATGGAATTACATATCCAATTATTTAATTTCTAACAAAAAGGAAGAAACACTTTATCGATTTGTGTAAGTTATGTAGTAGAAAGAATGGACAATTGTAAAAGGGTTGTTAACAGAGACGTGCTCATTCTCTCCTGTTGTAGGTAATTCAAAATTAATTTTTATCATCCTGTGCACAAGTTATGTTAGTCACAAATTTGAATAAACTTAAAATAGAAGGAAGAAAATTAAAATAATTTGAAAACATGCCAGGTTTTAATAAATTATAATTTAGTGTACGGTAGAAACGTCCAATGTTCTAAATATATCACCACAATAGTATAATCCATTAAAACTATTCTACAGGGATTAAAAATTTTAGTGTTAATTTTATGACCCTTGGCTACCATATTCTTCCACTGACTTACTTCATGTCCCATGAAGATACCAAGTACCTTCACCGACCTACTGTCCTTTGAATGAAGATAATGGACTACTTAATGCGAATGCATCTTATTACATTCTTTGATAAATAAAAAATATTTTCTGCTGCCTTTGAACTGTATAACCCATTATAAATATTTAATTAAAGATAATTCAAATACTTTATCAGAGTAGCAATTCTCCACACCTCATACCTCAGTTCAGTACAACAACTCGGTCATGATACAGAATGTCAGCGCCAGGAGAGGGTGTAGTGTTCAGTTATCTCTCTGTCTCGGTGGACCCGAGTGAACACCGTCACTGCTAATGCTATTGTCACGTTATCAGATCAAGAGAGCGTTTAGGGATCCGATTAGTATTACATATTGTTTATAGTAATTGAAGTGTGAATCTTTGACCATGTTTTGTGTTTTTGTTCCAGCTTAGACGTTTTTATCCCCGAGCATGATTCAGTTTATGGGTCAGAGTGATGGACCTTTATGAAATATTTCAGATTGTCTTCATAGTTGAAAGTTACACAGCAACAATGCAGCCCCTAATGGGTGTAGATGTGGTAGAACTTGCCCTAAACAAGATTGAATCATCAGCACCTCCAGAGAGTTAGAATGTTACATGGCAGAGGAACTTATGGGCCACGCCGCACAAGATAATTATGTAAACAATATTGAAATAAAGACTTAGCATTTCTTTCTCGTAATAATTACAATACCAGAAAGTAGATAGAGATAAATTAGTTAGTGTCAGTTGGTTTAACTCATTCATCTCTTTGATTCCAAACAATGTAAATAAGCATTAGCAGGCCCAATGAGATACTCGCATTGGACCTGATGATGGTTGGTGTGGCCATTTTCCACCATTTTTGTATATTTACCATCCTATATGGAAATACTGTATAAGTGTAAATATATTTTTAAGTGTTGTAAGACGTTTTTTTATTTACATTCATTGAACACAACATCACGTATCATGCCACTCAAGACATTATTAAGTTTGACGAAGAGATATAGTGCAGCTTTAGTCACAAATAAACACACTATCACTTCTCTAACTATAGTCTAACATGACCTTTTTTAAATATCGAATCATTTCCATTTTAATTATTGACAAATAATAAACAGACAATCAAAAAAAAACATTTCATTTTGAGAAAAGTTCTAAGGTAAATGACTAACTTGAATTAGTTCCGTAACGTTGTAAAAAAGAAGATAAAATCAAACTTAAGTACGACCCAACACAACTCCCTCCTGCCATCAAAGAGAAAGATCCAATGGCAAGCCTTTGAATAAAGCATAAGCCCATATCGTTAGCACCGAAGTAGAAGAGCTGCACATAGAGGAATATCCGTTTCAGGTTCTCGTCTGCATCTTTAGTAAAATAAATAAATAAATAAAAAGTCTTTATTTATCCAGCGATTTCCAGTTACAACTGCTTTTGAAAATAACTTTCGTCAATACATCTAATTCTAATCATACAAAAAGCAATATCTACAATGCTTGCCAATGCATGTAAATATTTTTTTACGGAAATAAAGAATATTCTGATTCTGATTCTGGTACATTAACTACAATAATTAAAATCTAACTATAATTATACAACGTAGCAGTAAAACAAACTTTCAAAAAACATTTCATGTTTTTCTTACTGTATGCAGTCATGCTACAGTCATGCTACCTACCTTGTCACAAATTTAAATAAGAATAGTTAAAAAACGATAAAAAAGTACACACTATTAGCATTGTTCAATAAGCTGCAAACATCTTATTCGATTTACTATAAAATAAAAAAACATTGTCCGCTCAACTCGATATTAAAGCCCCCTGCAATAATACAATAAACCCTTCAAATGAAGTCGTGGTTTTGAGGGGTGGGAGCCACAGAACTGTTTTAAATATGAATGGTTTTACCCGATTCATCCGCAGCCCATTTGAGAGCCACCACGTTGTTTTGTATTTAATATTTTACTACACCCTGTAATATTATGTATTAATCAACAGTTAGTTTTTAAGGATTATATAACTTTAACGTAGGATTATATGCAGTAAAATCATGAGAAATAAATAAAATGAAACTGTTAATTCAATATGTAATTTTCAAAAAACATGCACAAAAGTAGGTGACCTCTCGCTTGCCGGCAGGATTCAAAATAGTTTTCCCACCAGCTTTAACTCAAGATTTTTTTTGTATTTTAAGTTCAGAGTTTAGTCAAGAATCTTTTTCATAATACAGATATGGCAACTTCTCAATTCGCTACTTCAACATCAACTATTCTTATTAACATTTTTTTAATTATTCCCAATTTTGTAGTCTTTACAATTTGTAAAGCAACCCAGCAAAGGCAGTACCTGCCTATGTCTGCTGATTTCCTTGTCTTTCATTTTCACTAAAGCTACAACAATCATGTATTTTTTGTTTTACTTTATCATTTATAAACGATTTATGTTTACTAGCACTTTGTTACTTTTCATGTATAGTAGCTTAAGTTTGTATGGGAATAAATTTGATTTTTTTTTGTTGACAGGGTTGACAGATTAGGCATTTGAGTTTACAATAAAAAAACAGTAAAAACATCAACTAACAATGTACATTTTACTTATGGAAACAAAACCTGTCAGACAGCGAGGGTGTCAGTAAGTGGAGAAGCCTGGACTTGGAAAGTGTAGTTGCTTGTATTAGTTGATTTCCTTTTACAGGGGGCTACCCAAAGACTACCACAGCCAAGAGGGATGCCATTTTGTACAGGAACTTGGTTTGCAATGAGGGCTATTATTGAGTCTGAAGGTTTTGGCGTACTTTAATTTCCATAATTCACCATTTTACTTTACATAAATGTGTTAAACGTTTTCACGGTAATATGAAATTTAAATAAATTCTATTAGGCCGAGTTACCAATTTTATCAATTTGCATTGTCTGTGGCAAAGTCAATGGCTGCAACAGGATAGTGGCTGGCTCACCCCAACCATGAGGTAATTAGAAAGTGAATTGGAAATTGATTTCGCGAAAAAAAATTCAGGATGTATTTTACCACAGGAAGGAAATAAATATATATATTTTGCTAGTTTAATTCGTCATTTTAGTCAATTGAACTCAGTTTGATGTTAACTGTCAATAGCTCGAATAAAGGAAAATAACTTACCGAGGTAATTAAGATCCCCTATGAAAATTTGCTTGATCAGACCTGATCAAATTTAATCATTTTTGATCAAGCAGGATCAAAAATGAACAAATGTGATCAGATTTGTTCAAATAACCTGATCAAGCCTGACTCGGTTGTTCAAAACTGATCAACTAGCCTGATCAGGCCTGACCTGGGTGTTCCTAATTCTTCAGGAATTTTTGATCAGGCCTGATCTTACAGCCTGAATTATCAGATTTGATCAGACTTGATCAGGCCTGACAGGAGTTTTCAGATTTCTTCAAGATTATTTGATCAGGCCTGATGTTATAACTTGAATCGTCAGACTTGATCAGACATACTGATCAGGACTGACAGGAGTGTTCAATTTCTCCAAGATTTGGTCAGACTTGATCAGGCATATTTAATCAGGCCTGACAGGATTGTTCAAATTTTGTCAGGATTATTTTATAAGGCCGGATGTTATAACTTGAATGGTCAGATTTGGTCAGGCATACTGTTCAGGCTTGAATAATATAAATTATGTTAAGAATGTCAAAATTTATCAAATGACCTAAGGAAGAATATCAAATTAGCTGTATAATATTTAATTTAACAGTTATTATAGTAATAAAAGATCTTACAACAAAAAAAAACATAATATAATAGCGAATTTCCCCTATAGGGAAGAAGCTGTTACCGTAGGTCTCATGGTAAGACTTATAAGCCCGAGACCATCATAACTTTTCCTTTTGAGGTCCCCAGATGCCAAAAACACCATTCGTTAATTTTCATAAATATATACATGTTAGCAAACCAGCCCTATCGGACTACCGGAAGGGGGGTAAAGGAGGGTAAACCCCCCAAAAATGGGTTTTTTGAGTTTTTTACACATAAAAATAATCCAATTTTTATTAGCACCATTGAATTCAGCCCAAAAAACAAACGATTTAGTATTTTGAATCACTGCTTTATGTCCATTGGTTACCGAGATATTGCAAGTGGTAAACACAGTACGTTGTCCCAATGTTAACCTTATGGGAAATAAGTAAAATTCTATGTCTCACTTATTTCTCAACATATCTTGTTAAAACTTGGTAAATCGCTTCTTCTAGGTCAGATCTACTAAATATTGAATTAAAACCACCCAGTTTTAATACACCCGTAGCAGCAAACCTCATACTCAATCCCCATGTTATTCTTATGGAGCTTACAAAAACATGAACAATCTCGCTGTGTTGGATTTAAATATATTGTTTTGTATTTGAAATTCGCTGAGTATGCAGGTCTGCTGCAACGGGGGTATTAAACTATTTTTACCCTGTTTATATACTCCATAGGCGGCGGTGAACATAAAAAATTAAAAGTTATGTCTGTTACATGCCTTAAAACCTGTTCAATAAACCTTAAAAAAATAATAAAAAAATTGAAAAATAATATTTAAAACTTTTTATATTTTTATACACTATAAAAATTCTTTTTAATGATGATATAAATGAAGGTCTACTTTAAAATATAATTTTTGTCATATAATTTTTGCAAACATTCTTAAGACAATAAACGTTCAATTATTCATATTCCTTGATATACAATTAATTGTTATATAATAGTTTATTTACTTGAATATAAACATATATATATGTCAAGTTTCAAACTCAACATTCGTTCTCGAAGAGGTTGTAGTGGCAGCCCTGCCAGCCTCAGCCCTACTCACTCCTTTTTTACTGGTTTAGTTTTGATTTGAATTAATTTTTGTGTAGACGTTAAGCTAAACGCACAAGCCCTAGAGATAACTGTTTTATCTTTACATGCTTAAATTGCTTTGTAGTTTTGTTTGAGTTTAAATCCTTTTCGGGTTAGAATTTGAATTGTTATTCAAGCAAAGTTGCATGAACGTTATTATAGTGAAGTTGTGGTTAGGAAATGAGGGAGCTCTCTATTTGGCCATAGAAAGATAATAGACCAAGTTAGTTATTGTCAAAGCATTCTTGAGGTTGAAAACTCAGTAAGTAGACATCTTTATGCTATAAGTATCAAGCAATTAAAAATTGTATTACTCAAAAGGGGGGTAAGAGTTTCATATCTAATCTTCTGCCTTTACAGGTTATGTTTATACTACTTATTGTTTATACGTTTTGTCTAGGTTTAGTATCTGAACTTCTCAATGTGATTTAACATGGGCAAAGATCAGTTTTGTTTTTGGTACTCAGTTTAGGTTCCGTTAATTCGATATAAACTATCAAAACCTATCGTGTTTAACTCAATCGATGTGTACTGTTTCAACAATCGTCGTAAATCAACAGCCCTAAAACTTACTATTAATGAAAGTTAGGCATAAAATTAACTGTGAAAAAATTTTCATCTGCCTTAGCTCTATTAGTTAATTTCCTGTAATATCTCACCATTTGTCACTCTAAAGAAAATTAAAAAAATAAATGTTTTGAGTTTAACTGTGTAGGCTGATACTTAATTATAAGTATGTTTATACTATTTTTACAAAGATAAATTATTCAATATTGATAAATAGTAAATACAAATAATGTATTAAACTGCTCCGTTTCAATGAATGAAAGTGCCCCAAGTGTGGTTATGTTATAAATTACCATATAACCTTTTTATAAGTTAAAATTCGAGATCTACAGTTAGTGTGTATATGTAGTCCAAAACATTGAGCTGTCTAATAATGCATAAATAACAGCAAAAATATAAAAACAAATTAGGCCTACTTTAACCTCCCTTTTCCCAGATAGTCATAAAAAACTTTTTTCTCCGATTCCAGTAAATGTTAAATATCTCCCAATTGAAATACACTGCAGAATTGAAACTTTTATAGGTAGTAGTACATGATGAGGCCTATAGGTGGTATGAATGATTTGTTTCCTGCTCTTCTGTCTTCTGTCCCCTATGAAAAAATTATGTCAGTTTTGATCAAAAAAATATCAGAACCTGAACAAACCTTGATCAAAACTGATCAAATTTGCGGGGTTTTTGGGACTTTTGACTATCAAATCTGATCAAATCTGATCAGGGGTTTGTTCAGGCTGATCAAGGTTGATCAGTTTAGTTCAGGATTCATCAGGTAAGGTTGATCAAGCTTGATCAGATTTGTTCAGTTGCTTCTACAGGATTGGTCAGGTTTGATCAGGTAATGCTGATCAAGGTTGATCAGATTTGTTCAGGTACTCCTACAGGATTGATCAGGTTTGATCAGGTAAGGCTGATCAAGGTTGATCAGTTTCGTTCAGATACTTGGTCAGATTTGATCAGCATTATTTAGGTTTAATCATGCATGCCTGATCAGTTTTGATCAGAAAAATGTGGCTTTTGGGACTTTTGACCATCAAATCTGATCAAATTTGATCAGGCAAAAATTCATCAGATTTGTTCAGAAGTGCTTAATAATTATACTATAAAATTAAATTTTTTGTCAGATTTAGGAGTTTAAACCAGGGGTTTATTTTAATGTTATGTTATGTTTAATGTTTTTTGTAAAAAAAATTGTATGCATTAATACGGTTTAATTATGTAGTTGTCTAACCTGTTATTCACGAAGAGTTCTAATACAGTTCCCAAACCTTCTCTGTGAAATCTATATATATAAAGGAGAAGGGGATTTCTTGCGCACAGCAAATCTCCAAAACTATATGACCTAAAGAGTTGAAATTTGGCACATGTGTTACTCTTGGGTTTTAGATGCACACTAAGAAACGGTTTTACAAAATTCCCAAAGGGTTTCGCCCTATGGTACTTCAAAGTTTTAATGTTAAATTATAGGGAAGAATATAAGGTTGTCATGGCAACCTTAAAAAGTATGACAAATTAAATCCTAAAAAAAGACAGAGGGAGTTTTTATGTTTCTCCTCGGGTGAAACCGTGTTGATCAGCTAGTAATATATATATGTACTAAGTTTCATGTTAAACGGTCCAACTGGATCCGAGTCCTTTAGCTACAAATATATACACCAACATCCTCTTTTACAAATTAGATATATCAGTGTGTAACCTTTATTCTTCTGCCCTTATATTTTTTACTAGTTTATAAAATATTTTTATTCACAGATATTGTTAACATTGTATTTATACATTTTATATAAAAGTTATGTATTTATAACTAATTTGTATTATGATAAACTGTACATATCTCTACATATTTTACTTGTTGTACATGGGCCTGTAAACTGATAAGGATTGATGATAGCGTTTCGACGCTGAAACCTAGGTCTCAAAAAAACTTATTATTGGATCGTAAGGTAAGCCTTAATTAAATGAATAATGTCAAATAACGATCCATAGGCTATGAACCCTAATAAATATAATTTCAAGTAGGCCTATTTCAAGTATTTTCAAGTATAGGCCTAAACAGATAACGCTCTGTTATACATTCAAACTGTAGGCCTAGCCTATTTGAAATAAATATGTTTCTAGCCTATGATTTGTGTTTATACCTGTAATTAGCTAAGTAAACATCCTATTTATGTTATATTAGGCCTACATTAGGCCTATATTGGAAATATTGTAAGTTGTGGGCAGATAATGGATTTTTTTCATAAAACAAAAACACAGCAAATAAACAGTAACCCGATCAATACGAGTTTCATATCTGATCTTCTGCCGTTCGTTTCTAAAGCAGACACATTTCAAACAAAACAGCAGAAAAACAGAAACATCTCATTTCAAAGAAAACAAAATCGAAAGTAGACGAACTTCGGTAGGCTATATAGTTTGTTGGGTAGAACTCAACAACCGATTCTATTTTATTTATTTCCGACTTGTTTTTACTCAATGGAAATTTACTATCGATAGAATCTGCACAAGATGGTGGATGATAAGAAATAAGGTAGGCCTAAATTGTTCAGTCAATTTATGTTAGTAACTTATAATTTAGTTTTTGGCTAGCTTAGGGGAGAGTGGGGCAGTTTCATACAGGGGCACCTTCATACACTCTAAATTTCCCGCCTAACAGAAGACAGAAGAGCAGGAAACAAATCATTCATACCACCTATAGGCCTCATCATGTACTACTACCTATAAAAGTTTCAATTCTGTAGTGTATTTCAATTGGGAGATATTTAACATTTACTGGAATCGGAGAAAAAAGTTTCTTATGACTATCTGGGAAAAGGGAGGTTAAAGTAGGCCTAATTTGTTTTTATATTTTGACTGATATTTATGCATTATTAGACAGCTCAATGTTTTGGACTACATATACACACTAACTGTAGATCTCGAATTTTAACTTATAAAAAAGTTATATGGTAATTTATAACATAACCACACTTGGGGCACTTTCATTCATTGAAACGGGGCAGTTTAATACATTATTTGTATTTACTATTTATCAATATTGAATAATTTATCTTTGTAAAAATAGTATAAACATACTTAAAATTAAGTATCAGCCTAGACAGTTAAACTCAAAACATTTATTTTTTTAATTTTCTTTAGAGTGACAAATGGTGAGATATTACAGGAAATTAACTGATAGAGCTAAGGCAGATGAAAATTTTTTCACAGTTAATTTTATGCCTAACTTTTATTAATAGTAAGTTTTAGGGCTGTTGATTTATGACGATTGTTGAAACAGTACACATCGATTGAGTTAAACACGATAGGTTTTGATAGTTTATATCGAATTAACGGAACCTAAACTGAGTACCAAAAACAAAACTGATCTTTGCCCATGTTAAATCACATTGAGAAGTTCAGATACTAAACCTAGACAAAACGTATAAACAATAAGTAGTATAAACATAACCTGTAAAGGCAGAAGATCAGATATGAAACTCTTACCCCCCTTTTGAGTAATAAAATTTAAAATTGCTTGATACTTATAGCATAAAGATGTCTACTTACTGAGTTTTTAACCTCAAGAATGCTTTGACAATAACTAACTTGGTCTATTATCTTTCTATGGCCAAATAGAGAGCTCCATCATTTCCTAACCACAACTTCACTATAATAACGTTCATGCAACTTTGATTGAATAACAAATCAAATTCTAACCCGAAAAGGATTTAAACTCAGACAAAACTACAAAGCAATTTAAGCATGTAAAGATAAAACAGTTATCTCTAGGGCTTGTGCGTTTATTTTTTTTATTTATTTTTTTTTTCTTGTTTGCCAAAAATGGCCGGCTAAGGACAAGCCATGCAGCCGCGAAGTTCACTAAATTCCGTTTTTAACTTTGGTTGCTTCCTTTCTTTCTTTTGGAAATCTAAAAGGTAAATATGTTGGTTAGTCACATAATTGTTAGGTTAGTTCATGCTTTTGTTATTGGTCAAAGATTGGGATAATTCTAAAGGTATGAGAGGATACTCAAGGAGGGTCAGGTTTTGGTCATGTTCACTGCCAGTGGTCTTTCAAGCAGACTTTCCTAACCCGAAAAGGAATGAGACCACTGACTGAAGAACCCGCCATCTAGGAATACACAAATTTAGGAAACATTTATGTACAATGTTTTGTGGTGTCATGTAATTTTACAGGTTTCTTTTAATCATGCAGAGGTAACTATTTAATTCTTTGTAAATGTCAAGGTCCTCACTTTTCAACAATTCTTTTAAGGTAGGGTTTCTTCCGTTGATATTATCCCTTATAATTCTTCTTATTTTTAAATAACAGACTTCTCTGGAATAATTATATTTAGGACACTCTAATAATACATGGTCAAATGTTTCATTTTTTCCTTCTGTGCAGTTCATACAAAGTGGTGTAAAATATTTTTTTTATTTTATGGAGAATGGTATTTACATTTGCATGTCCAAATCTAATTCTAAAAATATTAACTAATTCAAATCTATTCATTTTGACGTTTCTGAACCAGGGAATTTTTTTATACTCTTTTTGGATTGCCTTGTACCAACTTGTCTTGTTAGTTTCTAAGTAAAAAAAAGGAGTAGTAAAAAAGGAGTGAGTAGGGCTGAGGCTGGCAGGGCTGCCACTACAACCTCTTCGAGAACGAATGTTGAGTTTGAAACTTGACATATATATATGTTTATATTCAAGTAAATAAACTATTATATAACAATTAATTGTATTTCTAGGAATATGAATAATTGAACGTTTATTGTCTTAGGAATGTTTGCAAAAATTATATGACAAAAATTATATTTTAAGTAGACCTTCATTTATATCATCATTAAAAATAATTTTTATAGTGTACAAAATATAAAAAGTTTTAAATATTATTTTTCAATTTTTTTATTATTTTTTAAGGTTTATTGAACAGGTTTTAAGGCATGTAACAGACATAAATTTTATTTTTTATGTTCACTGCCGCTTATGGAGTATATAAACAGGGTAAAATTGTTTAATACCCCCGTTGCAGCAGACCTGCATACTCAGCGAATTTCAAATTCAAAACAACATATTGAAATCCAACATAGCGAGATTTTTTGTTTTTGTAAGCTCCATAAGAATAAAATAGGGAATGAGTATGCAGGTTTGCTGCTACGGGTGTATTAAAACTGAGTGGTTTTAATTCAATATTTAGTAGATCTGACCTAGAAGAAGCGATTTACCAAGTTTTAACAAGATATGTTGAGAAATAAGTGAGATATAGAATTTTACTTATTTTCCATAAGATTAACATTGGGACAACGTACTGTGTTTACCACTTGCAATATCTCGGTAACCAATGGACATAGACATAGTGATTCAAAATACTAAATTGTTTGTTTTTTGGGCTGAATTCAATGGTGCTAATAAAAATTGGATTATTTTTATTTATATGTGTAAAAAACTCAAAAAACCCATTTTTGGGGGTTTACCCCCCTTTACCCCACTCCCGGTAGTCCGATCGGGCTGGTTTGCTAACATATAAATATATTTATGAAAATTAACGAATGGTGTTTTTGGCATCTGGGGACCTCAAAAGGAAAAGTTATGATGGTCTCGAGCTTAAGTCTTACCATGAGACCTACGGTAACAGCTTCTTCCCTATAGGGGAAATTCGCTATTATAATATGTTTTTTTGTTGTAAGATGTGTTATTACTATAATAACTGTTAAATTAAATATTATACAGCTAATTTGATATTCTTCCTTAGGTCATTTTAAAAATTTTGACATTCTTAACATAATTTTTATTATTCAAGCCTGAACAGTATGCCTGACCAAATCTGACCATTCAAGTTATAACATCCGGCCTTATAAAATAATCCTGACAAAATTTGTACAATCCTGTCAGGCCTGATTAAATATGCCTGATCAAGTCTGACCAAATCTTGGAGAAATTGAACACTCCTGTCAGGCCTGATCAGTATGCCTGATCAAGTCTGACCAAATCTGATGATTCAAGTTATAACATCAGGCCTGATCAAATAATCTTGAAGAAATCTGAACACTCCTGTCAGGCCTGATCAGTATGCCTGATCAAGTCTGATCAAATCTGATAATTCAAGCTGTAAAATCAGGCCTGATCAAAAATTCCTGAAGAATTAGGAACACCCAGGTCAGGCCTGATCAGGCTAGTTGATCAGTTTTGAACAACCGAGTCAGGCTTGATCAGGTTATTTGAACAAATCTGATCAAATTTGTTCATTTTTGATCCTGCTTGATCAAAAATGATTAAATTTGATCAGGTCTGATCAAGCAAATTTTCATAGGGGGTTAGGCGGGAAATTTAGAGTGTATGAAGGTGCCCCTGTATGAAACTGCCCCACTCTCCCCTAAGCTAGCCAAAAACTAAATTATAAGCTACTAACATAAATTGACTGAACAATTTAGGCCTACCTTACTTCTTATCATCCACCATCTTGTGCAGATTCTATCGATAGTAAATTTCCATTGAGTTAAAACAAGTCGGAAATAAATAAAATAGAATCGGTTGTTGAGTTCTACCCAACAAACTATATAGCCTACCGAAGTTCGTCTACTTTCGATTTTGTTTTCTTTGAAATGAGATGTTTCTGTTTTTCTGCTGATTTGTTTGAAATGTGTCTGCTTTAGAAACGAACGGCAGAAGATCAGATATGAAACTCGTACTGATCGGGTTACTGTATATTTGCTGTGTTTTTGTTTTATTAAAAAAAACCATTATCTGCCCACAACTTACAATATTTCCAATATAGGCCTAATGTAGGCCTAATATAACATAATTATGTTTACTTAGCTAATTACAGGTATAAACACAAAGCATAGGCTAGAAACATATTTATTTCAAATAGGCCTACAGTTTGAATGTATAACAGAGCGTTATCTGTTTAGGCCTATACTTAAAAATACTTGAAATAGGCCTACTTGAAATTATATTTATTAGGGTTCATAGCCTATGGATCGTTATTTGACATTATTCATTTAATTAAGGCTTACCTTACGATCCAATAATAAGTTTTTTTGAGACCTAGGTTTCAGCATCGAAACGCTATCATCAATCCTTATCAGTTTACAGGCCCATGTACAACAAGTAAAATATATAGAGATATGTACAGTTTATCATAATACAAATTAGTTATAAATACATAACTTTTATATAAAATGTATAAATACAATGTTAACACTATCTGTGAATAAAAATGTTTTATAAACTAGTAAAAAATATAAGGGCAGAAGAATAAAGGTTATACACTGATATATCTAATTTGTAAAAGAGGATGTTGGTGTATATATTTGTAGCTAAAGGACTCGGATCCTGTCGAACCGTTTAACATGAAACTTAGTACATATATATATAACTAGCTGATCAACACGGTTTCACCCGAGGAAAAACATAAAAACTCCCTCTGTATTTTTTTAGGATTTAATTTGTCATACCTTTTAAGGTTGCCATGACAACCTTATATCCTTCCCTATAATTTAACATTAAAACTTTGAAGTACCATAGGGCGAAACCCTTTGGGAATTTTGTAAAACCGTTTCTTAGTGTGCATCTAAAACCCAAGAGTAACACATGTGCCAAATTTCGACTCTTTAGGTCATATAATTTTGGAGATTTGATGTCCGCAAGAAAACCCCTTCTCCTTTATATATATATATTTCACAGAGAAGGTTTGGGAACTGTATTAGAACTTTTCGTGAATAACAGGTTAGACAACTACATAATTAAACCGTATTAATGCATACAATTTTTTTACAAAAAACATTAAACATAACATAACATTAAAATAAACCCCTGGTTTAAACTCATAAATCTGACAAAAAAATTAATTTTATGGTATACTTATTAAGCACTTCTGAACAAATCTGATGAATTTTTTTGCCTGATCAAATTTGATCAGATTTGATGGTCAAAAGTCCCAAAAGCCATATTTTTCTGATCAAACCTGATCAGGCATGCATTATTAAACCTAAATAATGCTGATCAAATCTGACCAAGTATCTGAACGAAACTGATCAACCTTGATCAGCCTTACCTGATCAAACCTGATCAATCCTGTAGGAGCACCTGAACAAATCTGATCAACCTTGATCAGCATTACCTGATCAAACCTGACCAATCCTGTAGAAGCAACTGAACATATCTGATCAAGCTTGATCAACCTTACCTGATGAATCCTGAACTAAACCGATCAACCTTGATCAGCCTGAACAAACCCCTGATCAGATTTGATCAGATTTGATAGTCAAAAGTCCCAAAAACCCCGCAAATTTGATCAGTTTTGATCAAGGTTTGTTCAGGTTCTGATATTTTTTTGATCAAACCTGACATAATTTTTTCATAGGGGATCAGAAGAAACTTTTCCTGCTTATAAACTTTTTGATGCTTATAAAAGAGTTCTCCGACTATTTAGTAGGACCCCTCACACATCTCATTAATCACTCATTTGCCAAGGGTCAGTTTCCTCGAGTACTTAAACTAACTGTAGTAAGACCTATTTATAAGAAAGGGGATCCCAAAGACTGCAGTAACTATAGACCCATAAGCATTTTATCATCTTTGTCTAAGGTTTATGAAAAAGCTGTGTTAGAAAGGTTGGGGAATTTCCTTGAGAAAAATAGCATAATTTTTGAAAGTCAGCACGGCTTTGTCAAAAACAAGAATACTACAAGTGTCATTTATTCATTAGTGAACAAGGTTGTTAAAGAGTTTGATTCAAAAATGTTTTCTATGGGCATCTTCTTCGACCTTAGTAAGGCATTTGATATGGTTGACCACGATCTCTTGCTTGACAAGTTAAGTAGTGTGGGGGTTCGGGGATCTACATTAAACTGGTTCTCTTCATTTGTCAGAGGACGAACACAGTTTTTGGAAATACCTTGTGTTGATGCCGGTGGATGTGTAAGGAATTATAAGTCACCAGAAGCCTTGGTACAAAGAGGTGTGGCCCCAGGGATCCGTCCTCGGTCCCGTGCTCTTTCTCCTGTACGTAAATGAACTTACATCGAGTATATCAGAGGCCCAATTCTGCTTGTTTGCCGATGACACTTCCTTAACATTGTCTTGTCCTTCTTTAAACGCCCTTGAACAAACGTCTTATATTCAAGCAAACAGCCTTGTCCAATGGTTTGACGACAATCTTCTGAAATTAAATACCGATAAAACTCAGATCATCAATTTTATTATCTATTCTTATTGACCAAACTATTGTCGAACCTTCCGACTCCGTAACATTCCTGGGTGTCATCTTGGATAGAAACCTAAATTTTAGATTACACGTTGTGTTACACGATGTCATCCGTAAAGTTAGTGTTGGGATTTTCGTTCTCCGCACTCTAGCGAAAACAGTATCCTCTGAAGTCTTAATTTCTGCTTATTACGGATTGGTTTACCCGTTTTTATCCTATGCTCTACCTGTTTGGGGTGCAGAGAACCAAACTACTCAGTTTCTTTTTAGGTTGCAGAAGAAAGCCGTTCGAGTGATATTTGCCCTCCAAAAGACTCAATCGTGCAAAGACGTTTTCCGCTCAGCTTCAATACTGACCTTGCCTTCATTGTACGTTCTAGAAACCTTGAGTTTTATGAAACAAAACTTCAGTAAATTCGAGGGCAACTCACATTGCACCATCTATTCTTTGCGGGCAACTGCAAACTGCAAAATTCCTAAGCATTCTACATCTTTTTTTCAGCACCATCTTCTGTACAATGCCACTAAGATTTTTAACCATCTTCCTCCCCAGCTGAAATTAGAGACCGACTACAAAAGATTTATAAAGAACCTGAAATCTAAATTAATTGATAAAGCATACTACAGCGTCCGAGAATTTTTGGCTGACGGATAAAGTTAAGTTTTATTGTATATTGATACAAGTGTTTTTAGTTAATCGACCTTTAGTTTAAGGTTTTGTGATTAAACCTTATGACATTGCCAATGCAAATTGTATTTTTGTTAATTATTCTGGCAAATAAATGACTTATGACTTTTTATATAGTTTAGAACCTGAGATATAAACGTTTGCTGTATAAATTTTAGAAAACTCTAATTGGAATAGTACGATTCAACTGGAGAAGCCTATTACTATTGGAATAGTAATAGGCTTCTCCAGTTACTGACATTCTCGCTGTCTGAGAGGTTTTGTTTCTGTAAGTAAAATGTACATTGTTAGTTAATGTTTTTACTGCTTTTTTTTATTGTAAACACAAATGCCAGCCTAATCTGTCAACCCTGTCAAGTTTTGGAGCTGTTCCAACACTAAGTGTTCGAGGACTAAAACGCACTTCATGCTTTTAGAGCCTTAGATAAGAGGAAAATTACCTTAGATTAGAGGAAATTATTTTAATTATTATATAACTAAAGCTCGAAAATCCCAAAGGATTGTTTAGGGAAGAGTCTTTGTTTAAGTTTATCTTGAAAAAATCCCAAGATTTAGAAGAACGAAAGTTAAAATGTAGGTCCCTTAGTTGCCATTGGCTGTTGGGCTTTTAATTAACAGTCTTGATGTCTAAGGAACATGTCGGCCTTAGTCAATAACAAGTCTACCAGACCGCGCCACAATCATCCTTCACTCATCTGTTATTCATACTGGGCTTAAAATACCTACCTGAGTAGGTCGCCATTTCAAGTAATGTATCTAATGTATTTAGATTGAAAATCTAGTTTTAAATAACGTGTCACAACAGTGTTTACGTTAGGAAATAATTAGTAAGTCCAATACGGAGAATCCAAGATGGTGTAGAAGGTTTTACCCAGCAAAAGTAAATTTCTTACTGCAGTTGTAGATAGTGGTATAATGGCCCAACATTAACATTTACATCTCCGATGACATATCCTGAATAATTTAAAAACAACGTGTATACTTTCGTTCTCCCGAAGCAGATAAACACGAATACCTTGAGGAACGTGAGAAAAAAATATCCAGTGAAAAGATAGCGTCGGAAACGTGCGTACTCAGCGAATTTACAAATATAAATTATCCAGAAATTAATCCATTATTACGAAATGAAGAAATTTAAATAAGTGATATATTTACTGTATGTATTAAAATAAGATTTTCGTCGCTTGCTTTACAAAGTCAACAAATATTAGTAAATAATATAAAAAACAAAGATTTATTTTAAATAATTAGTCAATATTGTTTATTTTTAAACTTATTTTCACATACAATGTTAAAAAACCATAAACGCATTAAATATGTTTATAAACTCAAGAAATACTCTTCAACATCAGTATAAAGTGAAGAAGAAATTGGCGAAGACAACATACTGTTGCCCTCATACTAAAATACCCAGGAAACAAAATTTTTGAATACCAAATTGTTTGTTTTTTCGAGCAGAATCCAATTGTGAAAATAAAAATTGAATACATTTAATTTTTCAATTTGAAAAACCAAAAAATAAATATTTTTAGGGGGTAAAATGGAGTTTTTACCCCCTTAGGATGTGGCTGGTTTACGAACTCGTCCAAGAGAATATAGTTTTACATGTCAGTACCAAATTTTATAACGATCGGACAGTATTTACGTGAGTTATCTATACTTATTTAATAAGCTAGGGGTTTTTCTGTGATCATTTCTCCTCCGAAACTACTGGGCCGATTTCAATAATTTCGGTGTCGTTGGAAAGAGCTTGGCGTGAAGTTTTGCAGGGCTGCATTGTTGCTGTGTAACTTTCAACTATGAAGACAATCTGAAATATTTCATAAAGGTCCATCACTCTGACCCATAAACTGAATCATGCTCGGGGATAAAAACGTCTAAGCTGGAACAAAAACACAAAACATGGTCAAAGATTCACACTTCAATTACTATAAACAATATGTAATACTAATCGGATCCCTAAACGCTCTCTTGATCTGATAACGTGACAATAGCATTAGCAGTGACGGTGTTCACTCGGGTCCACCGAGACAGAGAGATAACTGAACACTACACCCTCTCCTGGCGCTGACATTCTGTATCATGACCGAGTTGTTGTACTGAACTGAGGTATGAGGTGTGGAGAATTGCTACTCTGATAAAGTATTTGAATTATCTTTAATTAAATATTTATAATGGGTTATACAGTTCAAAGGCAGCAGAAAATATTTTTTATTTATCAAATAATGTAATAAGATGCATTCGCATTAAGTAGTCCATTATCTTCATTCAAAGGACAGTAGGTTGGTGAAGGTACTTGGTATCTTCATGGGACATGAAGTAAGTCAGTGGAAGATTTATGGTAGCCAAGGGTCATAAAATTAACACTAAAATTTTTAATCCCTGTAGAACAGTTTTAATGGATTATACTATTGTGGTGATATATTTAGAACATTGGACGTTTCTACCGTACACTAAATTATAATTTACTAAAACCTGGCATGTTTTCAAATTATTTTAATTTTCTTTCTTCTATTTTAAGTTTATTCAAATTTGTGACTAACATAACTTGTGCACAGGATGATAAAAATTAATTTTGAATTACCTACAACAGGAGAGAATGAGCACGTCTCTGTTAACAACCCTTTTACAATTGTCCATTCTTTCTACTACATAACTTACACAAATCGATAAAGTGTTTCTTCCTTTTTGTTAGAAATTAAATAATTGGATATGTAATTCCATCACATTTGAGGTACTGAAACAAAACATCTATAGCCAGGACTAGGAGAAATCAACGGTCCCTATTTGAAAGGCAACATGTAAAATGTATATATTCCAACGCTGTGTAAAACGTTCACAGGCACAGCCGAGTTTTATTTGCATATCGCGACTCTTGGGATTTTTTACATCTCCATATGTTTCACTTTTACGGTTGAATTTCAATGCAAATTTTGAATGTTTTACCATCAGTTCCATCAAATACTAAACATGGGAACTTTTTAAACAGTGTCCTCTTTATTCAAAGGTTGGTCAAACTTTTCAAAAACTAGCTTTTGAACGGTGTTTTTGAACACTTTAACGTTTGACAAACGTCTAATATTGTAGGAGTAACTAGATTTTTTTCTAATAAATACATACTACACACACATATTCAATGTTTTATTCAATCATTACCTACAGTTAGTTTTATACATAATGTAACTATGAGAAGAAGAAAGAATAATAATAAAAAGAAAAGATGAAGGAGAAAAATAAAAAAGAAGGAGAAGAGGAGGAGGAGGCGGAGGAGGTAAAGAAGAATAAGGAGGAGAATGCTATATCCCCCCAATTTTGGTGATCCAATTTTGCTATATCCAGATTTTGGTGATGATGAAGAAAAAGAAGACGAAATCCTGAAAATTAAAAATTCGAGCTGGAAAATGTAGTTTTCTGACCTCATTTTGTATCTTATTGTACTGATAAATATGTTATGTTCTATTTTCATAAACAACATTTCCAATACATGTTCTTTTTTGTAATTTGGAACATAAAATAATACCATTACTTTATTTCATTTTTAATAGCAAAAATACTTTAAAAACTACTTATTTCAACTGAAAAGCAGAAACGAGGCGATGGTCCGCTGGAAAGTCTATAGGTGAGTGGATCTAACGCACACGTGGATGTATAACGTATACATGATGGCATCTGTCAAAGGGTAAGGGTGATGAAGACAATGACAAACTTCGTACCACGAAATTATACCGGTTTATAAATCACACTGAAGCGGACTTTAATATTTTACACACTAAAATTAAATAATGTCCATACCTTTTTCCAAATCCTTTTTTTTACGAGAATAATAAAAATCCGTAACAAAGTCCTATCAGGAGATACGTTCGTACTCAATAAAGTTTGCTAATACATAACATATAATCACTTAATAGGGTAACAACTCTGAAAAACTACTGATACAACAATAATTGTGTCCAAAGCATTTAGAATATGTTAACTTATAAAGACCACAAACAGGCCTAGGCCAAGTAAATATTCCTCATGATTAAGAATAAATATCGGTTTATTTACCTTGCCATTCGTCAATAAGATTGAATTTATTGCATACATTCGCTCTTCAAAGGAAAAATGTTGAAAACTCTTTTTATTTAGGCCGTATATTATTAAATTTTGATTGAGCAAATATCATGTTACTTTTAATATGGTCGGTAGAAACTTCCTAAAGTTGTTACATGTGCCTTTCTTTAATAATCTATCTATATACTTATTTAATACGCTAGGGGTTTTTTGTGATCATTACTCCTCCGAAACTACTGGGCCGATTTCAATAATTTAGGTGTCGTTGGAAAGAGTTTGGCGTGAAGTTTTGTAGGAAATAAAATGAAGGTTAGACTAAAGGGAAGAGCCCTAGACGCCCTTGAAGTTTCATATTAGTCCATAAGATTTAACATGGGAATAGAAACCCCAAATAAAGCAGCTGATTGGAGCAATCAAAGCTTTTTAGCAAAACCATATGTTGTTAATGGAATTGAAAACATTGCTTGAAGAGCTGGAGGAATTTCAGTTGATGGAAGATGTAAATAAATATAAACTATTATCCTAATACATACTTAAGGTCAGAATTCAGTTTTAAAAACATTTATTTTGAATCACATATGTGAAGATCTTAATAATCACATATGTTTATATTCCAAAGAAAAATACTAAAAGAAAAAATAAATTCTTATGTCTACATTCTATAAATATAAATAGAAATAAAAGAAAAAGAAGCAGACATCATTTATTATGAGTAGATTTATTGAACCATTTTAGTTCGGTTTGAGATTAAGACGGGTCATACGCTACTTAGGGCCGCTTTCCCCAATTAAGGTTTAAAATAAACGTGAATTTAATTTAAATCATATGAATATTCTAATGTTTAAATGATATACCATACTAGCTGTTTCTCGTGGCTTTGCCCTAAAATGATAGGGAGATAATAACCAAAATCTACTCTAGAGTGAAACCGCAAATCTGTATCTGTACGTGAGAAATTTTCTTTTATTGTAACTACGGCTGGACGATTTTATAAAATGAATTAGATGTAAAGTATTACTGCGTAGATTTTCCAATACATCTCAAAATTATAATGAGAGTTTTAACATAAGTATACATAAGTGAAGGGCTGAATGTTTTAAACTGTGGTGCTATCCGTCGTTGACAGAGATATTGGATCAGACTACATACACCTTTATGATTAGGAAAATACAAATTTTACTAAACTTAAGTTCAAATAAAACTAGATGTGGGGAAAGCAGCCACATATACTGAATTTCAGAAAGTTTTACAAAAATAACGTAAAAACCACAAAACCAACTAGCCTAACTTTATATTTTACAAAACATAATTAATTTAATTCTTCTTTACCCGTCAGGTTTAATTCTAACTACCCATTTAAAAATATTAGTGTTGTCTAAACAAATTTGCAGTCGATTTTCAAATAACTGGTTTTAATAATGTTTTGGTTAATTTTCTTTCATATGGTGGATAGGGTATTTAAACTAAGAATTATTTTATTTGACAATTTCATCTTGATGAACTTGATTGAGTATACGCTTCGATTGGAGTTCATGGTGAATGTTGACGTGAAGCGTTTGTGAGCAATTGCCTAAAAGAAAATTACATGAAAATGTAAATTTATTAAATTTAGTTCTACTGTGAAATGCTAATCATGAATGATGTAAACATGTAAATAGTATAATTTCAACAATTATTTTTGTGTTTAGTGATGTTCTGAAGTAAAAAGAACCCAGTTTCTAGTAATTCCAGCAATCACTATGACTAGCTATAGCTCAGGGTAAGTCCACTGCTAAAGTTGGAATTTACCCTCCCTCCCCATTAATTTCTCATGGACTACTGTATATGTGGCGGCAGGTCAAACCAACTCCTTTGAGGGGCTCATAAAATTCGTAGAAAACACTAAAGAAACATGGACATCTCCCTAAAGATGATTGATTGAGTATTCAC
The DNA here is from genome assembly GCA_035578135.1 of Flexamia atlantica. Lineage (NCBI taxonomy): Eukaryota > Metazoa > Arthropoda > Insecta > Hemiptera > Cicadellidae > Flexamia > Flexamia atlantica. The sequence continues at coordinate 90,894 of JAQJVK010000333.1, forward strand.
AAGAAATTTAGTTTACAAAAAGCTTTTGTAAACAATTTCAGTATAACAGGACGTTAAACCATATAATTAATAAAGTAGTTCTAGAATACTGTAACATAATTATTTTTATTTCGAAATCAATACATAACAATTGCTCGATTTCGAGCAACGGGTTTACTAGTCGTGCTTAAAGACACTTAAAAAAGAAAAATATGTTTCTCATATAAGACCATGTTAAATTTTGAAACAAATCGTGATTTGTGCAGGTAAAAATGCGTTTTCACAATAAACTCACTTCATACTCGGAAAGTACACATGAAAAGCTATCAATTAATATAAATATTAATATGATTGCTGAGGTTACCCTAAACGGATATTTTTGTCTATTCTGTTAAAACGACGGCGACGGTAATAGCTTATTTCTAAGGAAATTCGCTAATATCTTAGAGACCAATGGACCTAGAGCAATCAATGAAGCTACCAAATTGTTTGTTTTTTTTAGCTGAATCCAAAGATGAAAACGATAATTTGATAACCTTAATTTTTCAAGTTGAAAATCTCAAAAATCTCATTTTTGAGGGGCTAAAAAAGGAGCCTTCCAGAAGGAAATTCATTACTATCTTGGAGACCAATGGACTGAGAGCATTGATTTAAGATACAAAAGTGTTTGTTTTTGTGAGCAGAGTCCAATGGTGAAAACAAAAATAGGATAAATTTACCCCTATGAAAAAATTATGTCAGGTTTGATCAAAAAAAAAATCAGAACCTGAACAAACCTTGATCAAAACTGATCAAATTTGCGGGGTTTTTGGGACTTTTGACTATCAAATCTGATCAAATCTAATCAGGGGTTTGTTCAGGCTGATCAAGGTTGATCAGTTTAGTTCAGGATTCATCAGGTAAGGTTGATCAAGCTTGATCAGATTTGTTCAGTTGCTTCTACAGGATTGGTCAGGTTTGATCAGGTAATGCTGATCAAGGTTGATCAGATTAGTTCAAGTGCTCCTACAAGATTGATCAGGTTTGATCAGGTAAGACTGATCAAGGTTGATCAGTTTCGTTCAGATACTTGGTCAGATTTGATCAGCATTATTCAGGTTTAATCATGCATGCCTGATCAGTTTTGATCAGAAAAATATGGTTTTTGGGACTTTTGACCATCAAATCTGATCAAATTTGATCAGGCAAAAATTCATCAGATTTGTTCAGAAGTGCTTAATAATTATACCATAAAATTAAATTTTTTGTCAGATTTATGAGTTTAAACCAGGGGTTTATTTTAATGTTATGTAATGTTTAATGTTTTTTGTAAAAAAAATTGTATGCATTAATACGGTTTAATTATGTAGTTGTCTAACCTGTTATTCACGAAGAGTTCTAATACAGTTCCCAAATCTTTTCTGTGAAATCTATATATATAAAGGAGAAGGGGTTTTCTTGCGGACAGCAAATCTCCAAAACTATATGACCTAAAGAGTTGAAATTTGGCACATGTGTTACTCTTGGGTTTTAGATGCACACTAAGAAACGGTTTTACAAAATTCCCAAAGGGTTTCGCCCTATGGTACTTCAAAGTTTTAATGTTAAATTATAGGGAAGGATATAAGGTTGTCATGGCAACCTTAAAAAGTATGACAAATTAAATCCTAAAAAAAGACAGAGGGAGTTTTTATGTTTTTCCTCGGGTGAAACCGTGTTGATCAGCTAGTTTTATATATATATGTACTAATTATCATGTTAAACGGTTCGACAGGATCCGAGTCCTTTAGCTACAAATATATACACCAACATCCTCTTTTACAAATTAGATATGTCAGTGTATAACCTTTATTCTTCTGCCCTTATATTTTTTACTACTTTATAAAATATTTGTATTCACACATATTGTTAACATTGTATTTATACATTTTATATAAAAGTTATGTATTTATAACTAATTTGTATTATGATAAACTGTACATATCTCTACATATTTTACTTGTTGTACATGGGCCTGTAAACTGATAAGGATTGATGATAGCGTTTCGACGCTGAAACCTAGGTCTCAAAAAAACTTATTATTGGATCGTAAGGTAAGCCTTAATTAAATGAATAATGTCAAATAACGATCCATAGGCTATGAACCCTAATAAATATAATTTCAAGTAGGCCTATTTCAAGTATTTTCAAGTATAGGCCTAAACAGATAACGCTCTGTTATACATTCAAACTGTAGGCCTAGCCTATTTGAAATAAATATGTTTCTAGCCTATGATTTGTGTTTATACCTGTAATTAGCTAAGTAAACATCCTATTTATGTTATATTAGGCCTACATTAGGCCTATATTGGAAATATTGTAAGTTGTGGGCAGATAATGGATTTTTTTCATAAAACAAAAACACAGCAAATAAACAGTAACCCGATCAATACGAGTTTCATATCTGATCTTCTGCCGTTCGTTTCTAAAGCAGACACATTTCAAACAAAACAGCAGAAAAACAGAAACATCTCATTTCAAAGAAAACAAAATCGAAAGTAGACGAACTTCGGTAGGCTATATAGTTTGTTGGGTAGAACTCAACAACCGATTCTATTTTATTTATTTCCGACTTGTTTTTACTCAATGGAAATTTACTATCGATAGAATCTGCACAAGATGGTGGATGATAAGAAATAAGGTAGGCCTAAATTGTTCAGTCAATTTATGTTAGTAACTTATAATTTAGTTTTTGGCTAGCTTAGGGGAGAGTGGGGCAGTTTCATACAGGGGCACCTTCATACACTCTAAATTTCCCGCCTAACAGAAGACAGAAGAGCAGGAAACAAATCATTCATACCACCTATAGGCCTCATCATGTACTACTACCTATAACAGTTTCAATTCTGTAGTGTATTTCAATTGGGAGATATTTAACATTTACTGGAATCGGAGAAAAAAGTTTCTTATGACTATCTGGGAAAAGAGAGGTTAAAGTAGGCCTAATTTGTTTTTATATTTTTGCTGTTATTTATGCATTATTAGACAGCTCAATGTTTTGGACTACATATACACACTAACTGTAGATCTCGAATTTTAACTTATAAAAAAGTTATATGGTAATTTATAACATAACCACACTTGTGGCGCTTTCATTCATTGAAACGGGGCAGTTTAATACATTATTTGTATTTACTATTTATCAATATTGAATAATTTATCTTTGTAAAAATAGTATAAACGTACTTAAAATTAAGTCAGCCTACACAGTTAAACTCAAAACATTTATTTTTTTAAATTTTCTTTAGAGTGACAAATGGTGAGATATTACGGGATATTAACTAATAGAGCTAAGGCAGATGAAAATTTTTTCACAGTTAATTTTATGCCTAACTTTCATTAATAGTAAGTTTTAGGGCTGTTGATTCACGACGATTGTTGAAACAGTACACATCGATTGAGTTAAACACGATAGGTTTTGATAGTTTATATCGAATTAACGGAACCTAAACTGAGTACCAAAAACAAAACTGATCTTTGCCCATGTTAAATCACATTGAGAAGTTCAGATACTAAACCTAGACAAAACGTATAAACAATAAGTAGTATAAACATAACCTGTAAAGGCAGAAGATCAGATATGAAACTCTTAACCCACTTTTGAGTAACAAAATTTTAAATTGCTTGATACTTATAGCATAAAGATGTCTACTTACTGAGTTTTTAACCTCAAGAATGCTTTGACAATAACTAACTTGGTCTATTATCTTTCTATGGCCAAATAGAGAGCTCCCTCATTTCCTAACCACAACTTCACTGTAATAACGTTCATGCAACTTTGCTTAAATAACAATTTAAATCCTAACCCGAAAAGGATTTAAACTCAAACAAAACTACAAAGCAATTTAAGCATGTAAAGATAAAACAGTTATCTCTAGGGCTTGTGCATTTAGTTTAACGTCTACACAAAAATTAATTCAAATCAAAACTAAACCAGTAAAAAAGGAGTGAGTAGGGCTGAGGCTGGCAGGGCTGCCACTACAACCTCTTCGAGAACGAATGTTGAGTTTGAAACTTGACATATATATATGTTTATATTAAAGTAAATAAACTATTATATAACAATTAATTGTATTTCTAGGAATATGAATAATTGAAGGTTTATTGTCTTATGAATGTTTGCAAAAATTATATGACAAAATTATATTTTAAAGTAGACCTTCATTTATATCATCATTAAAAATAATTTTTATAGTGTATAAAAATATAAAAAGTTTTAAATATTATTTTTCAATTTTTTTATTATTTTTTTAAGGTTTATTGAACAGGTTTTAAGGCATGTAACAGACATAAATTTTAATTTTTTATGTTCACTGCCGCCTAAGGAGTATATAAACAGGGTAAAAATAGTTTAATACCCCCGTTGCAGCAGACCTGCATACTCAGCGAATTGCAAATACAAAAAACATATTTAAATCCAACTTAGCGAGATTTTTCATGTTTTTGTAAGCTCCTTAAGAATAACATGGGGAATGAGTATGCAGGTTTGCTGCTACGGGTGTATTAAAACTGGGTGGTTTTAATTCAATATTTAGTAGATCTGACCTAGAAGAAGCGATTTACCAAGTTTTAACAAGATATGTTGAGAAATAAGTGAGATATAGAATTTTACTTATTTCCCATAAGGTTAACAATGGGACAACGTACTGTGTTTACCACTTGCAATATCTCGGTAACCAATGGACATAGAGCACATAGAGCAGTGATTCAAAATACTAAATCGTTTGTTTTTTGGGCTGAATTCAATGGTGCTAATAAAAATTGGATTATTTTTATTTTTATGTGTAAAAAACTCAAAAAACCCATTTTTGGGGGTTTACCCCCCTTTACCCTCCTTCCGGTAGTCCGACCGGGCTGGTTTGCTAACATATATATATTTATGAAAATTAACGAATGGTGTTTTCGGCATCTGGGGACCTCAAAAGAAAAAGTTATGATGGTCTCGGGCTTAAGTCTTACCATGAGACCTACGGTAACAGCTTCTTCCTTATAGGGGAAATTCGCTATTATAATATGTTTTTTTTTGTTGTAAGATGTTTTTTACTTTAATAACTGTTAAATTAAATATTATACAGCTAATTTGATATTCTTCCTTAGGTCACTTGATAAATTTTGACATTCTTAACATAATTTCTATTATTCAAGCCTGAACGTATGCCTGACCAAATCTGACCATTCAAGTTATAACATCCGGCCTTATAAAATAATCCTGACAAAATTTGAACAATCCTGTCAGGCCTGATTAAATATGCCTGATCAAGTCTGACCAAATCTGATGATTCAAGTTATAACATCAGGCCTGATCAAATAATCTTGAAGAAATCTGAACACTCCTGTCAGGCCTGATCAGTATGCCTGATCAAGTCTGATCAAATCTGATAATTCAAGCTGTAACATCAGGCCTGATCAAAAATTCCGGAAGAATTAGGAACACCCAGGTCAGGCCTGATCAGGCTAGTTGATCAGTTTGAACAACCGAGTCAGGCTTGATCAGGTTATTTGAACAAATCTGATCAAATTTGTTCATTTTTGATCCTGCTTGATCAAAAATGATTAAATTTGATCAGGTCTGATGAAGCAAATTTTCATAGGGGTAATTTTTCAAATTTAAAAACTAAAAAAACCCACTTCTAGGGAGTAAACTGGAGTCTCATTTACCCCACTTAGAATAGATCGATGTGGCTGGTTTACGAACTCGTCCAAGAGAATATAGTATTACATGTCTGTACAAAATTTTGTGACGATCGGACGATATTTACGAGAGTTATCGTGCTTAAAGTCACTTAAGAAATGAAAATTCTATTTCCCATATAAGACCATGTTAAATTTTGAAACAAATCGTGATTTGTGCAGGTAAAAATGCGTTTTCACAATAAACTCACTTCATATCCGGAAAGTACACATAAAAAGCTATCAATTAATATAAATACAATATGATTGCTGGGTTACCCTGAACTGATATTTTTTGTCCATTCTGTTAAAACGACGTGACGGCGACGGTAATAGCTTATTTCTAAGAAAATTTGCTAAAAGTTAACAATAACCCGTTTAGGACTTATCGAAGTAAAAGCTTAATCCTGATGATTAATTAGCATTGTAAACACTCAATGTTTACATCGAGGTTCGTAAGGCGCTCAGACAATACTTAGAAGCATTCAGCAATCTCGACTGAATGTGGCTGGTATGCCGCAGCTATGCGGTGGGCCAGATTGACATTGTCTAACGTCATGTACCTCGCTTTTAAAATTAACTACATTAGTGCGTGGAACAAGTTCAAAAATCTTTCACTTCCTGAAACCAGCACCATACTTTGGGAATTGACTTAATTCATATAAAAGAGTGAAAATCAGCCGGGAGGCAAGCTTAAAAATGTTTACGTCATGGGTAGTGACATCATCAATATGGCCGCCCAGCCAACTATAATAATGTCACATATCTCGGAAACCACTCAGCCGATTGTGACGTGAGATATATTTTATTTGAAAGGTTTAATAATTTTATTTGAAGGGTTTTATCTATATAAAGTCTATTACACTTTCAGCGGTAGAGTCAGAGGTTTTTGAGTATTTTGTAAAATATTAATTTTTTGTAAATATTTGTATTTTGATGTATTAAAATTAATATTAATATTAAGATATCTCCGTTGCAGCAAACCTGCATACTCAGTGAATTCCAAATGCTTAAATAAATCATTGAGACGGGGCCACAAATAAGTAAAATTTACGTAATTCCCAAAATAAGCACACAACAATTTTCTCCATAAGAATAACATGGGAAATGAGTATGCAGGTTTGCTGCCATGGAAATGTAAGATTAGAGATTTTTATACAATAATCCAGTAGATATCAACTAGATGAAGCCATTTACAAAGTTTTATTCAGATATGTTTAGAAATAAGCAAGATATCGAATTTTATTTATTTCCTATAAGATTAACATTGGGACAACGTACTGTGATTACCCCTAGTGATATCTCGGTAACCAGTAGACACAGAGCAATGATTTAAAACACCATATTATTTGTTTTTTCAAGGTGAATTCAATGGTCTAAACCAGAATTTGATGGTTGTTATTTTTTATGTGAAAAGCTCAAAAACTCCATTTTTGGGGGGTTTACCCCCTTTACTGAGCGCATGGTATGAGCGCACTGGTTTTCAAACTCGACCGAATAATTACCACTTTAGAAGTCTGTGCCAAATTTAATTCAGATCTGTATATTGATTCAGAATTTGTACGCGAGTTGTCGTGCTTAAAGACTCATAAAAATAAATAAAAATATATCGATATTTAGTTAAAAAAGTAAAGTTATAAAATTTTTAAATAAGCACTACATGTATACATAAAACTAATGACAAAATCAATTAATACCCCCGTTGCAGCAGATCTGCATTCTCAGTGAATTTCAAATGCGTAAAACCATATTTCAATCCAACATAGCAAGACATGACATATATATATATATATATATATATATATATATATAAATATATATAAGCCAAATACCATAAACTGGATGACTGACTGACTGATCGCAGTTTCTCAAAAACTATTAGGCTTAGAGCTATGAAACTTGGCACAAATATCATATTCAGGAAATTGAATAAGACGTTACGCACATACGTAACGAAGACGTTAGTCGCATTTCTTCTTCTTGATGCGTACTAAGAAATGGGTTGGTAATATTTTCTTCCATAAAGCTTGAATATTCTATATTATGATATTCAAAATGGCGCCCATGTTTAGCTTTCAAAGCTGAATTTCTCAAAAACTACAAGACTTTGGGCCATGAAACTTGGCACAAATATTCCTTATAGGTTCTAGATACAAGCAAAGAAAGGTTTTTGAAATATTTTCTCTCAGACGGCTTAAATAGAGCGTATTTTAAAATTAAAAATGGCGGCTATTTCAGTTTTTGAAAATATGGATGGAAGGCCAAGAGATATATCTACTAGTAACTCCATAAGAATAACATTTCAAATGAGTATGCAGGTTTGCTTCAACAGGTATATTGAAATTGTGTGGTTTTAATTAAATATTTAGTCTATTTAAGCTAGAAGAAGCCATTTACCATATGTTAAGAAATAAGGCATACATAAAAAAATTGTTTACCTTAAGGATAACTTGAGAAATGGGTATGCAGGTGTGCTGCCATAAAAATGTAAATATCGAGGATTTTTGAGTAATGTAGTATTCTGTTACAACACATGACTCAATTATTTCTTTTCATGTAACACATGTGATGTTTGTTTACATTATTTAAGGTTTTCAAAAAAATTGAGTTTGTTTCCACTTTTCAATTTTGTATTTTCTAATTTATTCCAGTACAAACACAACAGTGTTGTGGTGGCGAGAACAAACATTTCATTATTTTTTTTGTTTCTTTGTTTATATAATTGTTCATTTTCAAATTTATTTTTATTGAAATAACTCAAAAAGATTGATGCACAACAATTTCCACTTTTAAATGTTATAATTTCTAATGTTATTTCAGTACAAACACAAATAATTTATATAAGATCTCATATAGATGAAGCCACAAAACAAGTTTTATTGAGAAATGTTGAGGAATAGCGAGATATAGAATTGTGAAATTAGACTCTAATTGTGAATTAGACTTTAAAAATTCATTTTTTAGCATAAACAACTAGGACTTGTATTTTTGAAAGAATATTAAAATTAATTTAACGTTTCGCGTTCTTATTTAGATAGAGCCAGCTCGGTCGGCATAGGTTACTGAATCCTGTTCAGTGAATCCGAAGATTAAAGTTGGATCCGTAATCAAGGCGCTAATGATTAATAAGTCAAACTTTTCGGGTTTAATCCTAGCATCCAATTCATCTTGCTTATAAAGACGTTTCTAAAGGACCGGTAGCCTACAATGAAGAAAATCTTGAATAATCTTTGAGCGCTAAGCGAAATGTATGTCTCGTTTCAGCCCCTTAATAATCTCATTGATGCATAAATATAACATTATAATCTATTAATTTACCTTCACAGCAAAAACCCAGGTCTAAAAACAACTTTTTCTTCAGGTACTAAAATATATTTAAAGTGTGAAAAGCAGTGAAATTATTTCATTTCAAATCAAAGGTTCACGGCAAAAATATCAGTATGCTTTATTATTGAAGCTTTTCCAACATTTTAGCACCGATGAATAATGTATGCCACGTGTTGGATATTGACTTTCATATTAGGAAATGTTGACGGTACGTGACTGATAAACAGAGTTTCCATGAAAAATGCCTGTCTTAGCACTTCCAAAAACTGTCAAGCCTGACCAGGAAAGGCCTATTGCGTTTTTAATATAACGCATTTTACACCATGTTTTTTTGGAAAATAATATTTTAGCTTAAATATTTTGATGAAATTGAAGCTAAATTTAAAACGTTGAGTTTACTCTACTGCTAGATAATGTAAATCTTGTTCAGCACTCTAATAAAAGAATGAATACAACCTCCATCCAACTGTGTCAGTTTTTAATATTCTCATTTAATTACACGGTAGTAAAGTCAGCGGCCACAAAGCCAACCTTTGGATATTACAAATCAGACAAACTTAACAAGGAATTGTTCATCAGGTTAGATTATAAGAATCATATATAATTTTCAATACGATAGAATGTAATATAATTTTTTTATGATACAGAATTACAATTGATTTTCTTAATACAATAGTATAATGATGTCACTCTTCATCTGTTGTTTTTTAAGACTTATAATAAAGCAATATTTCGAGAAGTTTTAAAATTTGATATGACTTAATTACATTTAAATATTCATTGCAATGCATAGTCGGTTGTCCATACTACTTGTCAATGGCTGTCAACCGTCATACATTATTCATGCTCGCCTTAGACAAGGACGACACTTGACAGCAATCTAATCCCCTGAGATGATCAATCCATGTTCATCTCATAGGTGATATTGGAGAAAATAACATATCATAGAACCCGCTGAAACCTGTAATACCTAGGCATTTTATTTTAAATATATTACAAATAAAATATATTTAACTTTTTCA
>JAQJVK010000334.1:0-98259 GCA_035578135.1 Flexamia atlantica
TGAGGGAAAATTTATTCTTTTGAATAAATCATCAAACATAATGAAAAACCTTTGTCGAATAAAAAAAGTAGGATTTTATTTATTTTTATTTATTATTTATTATTATTATTTATTATTTACTAGCAGCCCGCGTCACTTCGTGACTTAAAACAACTTGGTAAAATAGGCTTTAGTTTAATGTTGATTATGTATGAAGTTTCATGGCACCTTTTAGGTAAAATACCTTTCAATGAGTAAGTGTGTGAATTTTTTTGATTAAACAAAATTTAGACTAATTCTTGGTGCCGTAGCACTGGAATAAAATTGCCAGTAATTTAACTTATCATCGCGGCAAACTTTTAAAAATAACTTATTACTTTAGACTTGAAACTTCAATACAGGTAAGAAATTCCTCACAGAATTTGAGGAGTTAATTTATTCTGCTTTAAAAGTGTCTATGTACTCGTTCTACACTCTGAAATTAATTCCACAGCCCAACCACATTAATTTTGCATTAAATGGGGGTTAGTTCACATGGATCTTCATTACTTGGGGCATGTTCATGTCTCACAAGTTTTCTTTTCAAAAATATTAACCGTTTTGTTAATTCTACATAACATCAACGTGTCTGTTTCTTGCTTTCATCTTTGTTTTGTCATAATAGCAAACGGTAAGAAGATGGAAAAACCACTGAGCTTTTGATGACCTAATCTCTGAATAACATTTATAAAATAGTCACTCGCCGTAAAAACAAATTATTTAACAATCATAATGGATAAGGAATTAAATTTTCAATTTGACACGCTTTTTTGTTTCGCATCTTGTATTTACATACTCGGTAAATTTCTACCTATTCATAGCAAATAACAATTATTCCTATTCAGAGTAAAATAACACACCTCTTATGAAATGCCTTCATTAAATAGGCATATATTATTGGTACATTTCAAAATCGACTAAATAGGCAGGCTAACTCCCAAGAAGTATTGAAATAATTTTTGATTGATGAAAAGTTATTTCCAAAGATTTTAAGACTTCAATATATTTTATATTCCAAGTATACTTACATAATACAAGTTTTAAATTTACAGTGCGTTTTAAAACTTGAAACCTTTAGGTTAACATTCAACACTAATATTGATATTTTAAAACTCTAAACGTTGAAACACGCATCAATGTGTTAAAATATGTATCCATGTGTATTCACTGTCAATAGTTTTTTAGAAAATACCATCTCCAGAGCACCTCCTGAGTTTCTTATGTTTCTTTTTGAAGACAGGAAATACAGTAAATTAAGGTATTACAGACTGTTTGTCTTAGTTTCAATATGGCAAATACTCTTCCTTATTATTTTCTAAACGTCAATATTTTAAGAAACCAAAATCGTAATGTGGATGAATGTTGACCGACTTTTGCTAGCCTTGCATCCTGTCTGGAAATATTTCAAATCTTGATCATCTGTTTTGTTATAAGCAAATGGGAATTGGAAAAAGTTCACAGGTTCTAACACAGATAGTAACACTTTCGCTGGAATTACAAAAGCTTCCTGTGTAAAGGCTTTTCGTGGGATATTTTCCAAACCCGCAAAAGGAACATCTAGAGAGTAATAGCTTTAATTTGATACAAAATATGTGTAGAAAAATTAATTTCTAGAGGTCGTTATGCTCTGTACAAAATCCTAGAAATGATTTTAATAATATATAGATTATTATTTATTATTTTTTTATTTAATATTTTTTTATTCTATTGGTAATATTATAACAATTAATCCCTTAAAGTCTAATTGACAATGAGTCAGAATAAAAAATCGGAAGAGAGAATCTTCTATTTTAAACCCGGTAACCCGTTTATACATAAATTTGTTTGTATTTACATTGCTACTTTACGAGCCTTAGCTTATTGTTCTATACGTTTCGGTTTTAATTCGACTGGCTTGGATTGGCCATAACCTCATCAGTCAGCAATTGCGCTTTCAGCAACTTGCATGGGGGCTATGACGATTTGTAACTAACTTCGACAGATAACGTCTAAAAGTAAAACTGTCGTTGTATGAAAAAATTATACACAGGCACAGACGAAGAACTATACAGATTGGCAACCTAATGCACTTTTGCGTGCCCGTTTTTTCGCGCGGCGTCAAGTTTGTTAAGTCGTTTTGCAGCACATATTGCACTGGTATCAAAGTTATTAATGGCTATATTTGTTCTTTGGGACCTGGAGATTTGATATTCACGAAATTATACTTGAATGCAATATGTGCGGCAAAACGACCTAACAAACTTGACGCCGCGCGAAAAAACGGGCACGCAAAAGTGCATTGGGTTGCCAATCTGTATAGTGTATAATTCTTCATCTGTGACACAGGGTTGTCTTCATATGTGACACAGGGTAAAAAATATCTTTAAGGCTTTTGCTGGATTACCCAAACTGTTAAACTAAAGCGATGAAAATATGGAACCATTATATTAAAATATCAAAAACGCGTAAAAATGCTTCATGTGCTTGATGACAAAATAACGATGGTAGATCATCTATTGATTTGAATTCTGAATCAAACCAGGATAATTTTACCACGCGGCTGCGGCACCTTGGGACCTCAGTCCACCCTTCGAGTTTAATTAACTATCCGAAATATAGACTAGCCTATATTGGGAAGCAGGGGTTGTATTTCACATCATTTCTGCCCTTTGTTTTGCCTTAAAGTAATGCCGAGTGGCCGAGTAGTTACCGAGGTGGTAGCTCAGAGTTAAAGCGCTTGCCTTGAGTTTCAAACGTCGCTGGTTCGATACCAGTGGCGGGCGACTCCTGTTCCATCATGACCGGTCACCTCTGGCTGGCCTATTTGACTATTGCCGCTACGGTACCTCGCTGTCTTTAGATCGCCACACAGGATTATTGGCCCATGGCGACGGGCAGTTGAAGTTTAAAAAAATGTATGCCAAATGTGACGATAGTGTTACAAATTTGACATACACACCTATAAAAGGTTTTTCCTGAAAGATTTTATACATATAAAATAAGCGTGTCTCATAACACAATTATTATAAGTGGCCTAGCATACGTTGTGCCATAAAAATGAATGGCATGATGACAATACAAGTTTCACCTGCGTTCAAATAAGTATCAACTGTTGAATTCTGTATTTTAGTAGTATATGTATTTCGAGTCGTGACCACTTGGTTTGATACAATCAAAACGTATGTTTACTTCTGCCCGATCTACGAGTTACAAATTTGGTTTTCAATAGAACCATTTGTTTATCATCGTTAGTTTTAAGGAAATACAATCATAATTGTATTTTTATGGCGAGTAACTGCAAAGAAAAAAAACGTTGATATTTACATGCTAGTCAACTTTAGAGCATAAGAATAAACGTCTATTAGAACATTCGCAGCAGTAAACAAAGTTAAATAATTCTGAAGGAGATTTCGTAATAATCCTATTTATAGTATGGTCGATGTGTAATAAACAAAAAATCATCCGCAGAATACAAAATAATGGCAAGTAAGCACGACCCTGGCCACCACGCTTGAACGCTGGCCTGCGTCCCTAGCGCTATGTGTCAACTGCAACTTTCCTATGTTTTTGTTTTCCGATTCTTTACTTGTCAGAAAACTGTCATAACCTTTTTCAATTGGCGAGAAACAAATAATCAATACAGGACAAATATGAAACTATGTTAGTTTGTAGTATTGTTTTTGTTAGATAATTTGATATGATTTAACTTTTATTCATATATTTACGTAACGTTATGCGTTATAAAATAAATGAAAATTTAATATGAAATATTCCAAACTATATTGAGAAATAGAAATATTAATATTGTTTACTTTGGTGCATCATGAGTGTTTTACATTAAAATTTTTAATTGTATTTTAAATCAAGTAATCGTGGATTTAAACCTAATCTAACTGCTTTTTCTATCCAAAACGGATTACTCTGGTTCTAAAATTATTGAGTGCTGTATAAATAACCAGAAGTGAATTAAGTAATCAAAATTAGTTAACTCCCACCCCTGGTTTTACAAGATCTGATAATTTGTTGAAAAGTATATTTTTATATTATTACTGCTACACCAAGTTAGTTTCCCCGCTATATCTACAATGGTTGAAAAAACGATTAGCCATTCTGGAACTTTTCAATCATGGTGTATTAAAATTGTTTTTTTTTTGTTTTATGTACATATTTGCTAATGGTCGGTCGTTTGTCTTACGATTGTTTGATGTTTACGCTAAAGGACCGTTTGCATGTTCTTCCGAAATATATCGTAACGATCTGTTCGCACTAACGTCGAAGCGTTGCCTCCTCGAAAAAATATACAATATTTTACTTCACATTTTTGTCAGTGAATCTTGTATAATGTTTTGCAGATTAGCTGATAATATTTGCTATAATCTGTGTCACCAAATTCGTGAAACCTTACGATCTTTTAGATGTTAATAAAAATCTTCCTTCCAATCTCGCACCGACTTCAGCATTGTAACGATCTTCCGTTTAAACCTTAAATATTATAATGAACTGATTGATGCAATCAGACCATTTCTTGAAATCGTTGAAAATACACATTAAAAATAATATGACCTAAATTAAAGTATGAGTGAATTCGCATATTTGTTAATTGATGATGGATATTAAAATCTAAGATAAATGCATGCCAGTAAGATACGAGGAAAACTGTTTAGACACATTAAAAAGGAAAAACATTCTTAAAAAATGCTATTTATTATGGCTTGTCGGTGAAAGCTGCAGGGAGAAAGGAATTCCAATCATCGGAGCGTTTGTGATCGTCAGTGGCTGCATTTCGTTGGTCTCTCAACAGCCATACCAGGAGACCTTTCAATAATCGATTTTGCATGTACTTTGCAACCAGTTATTTTTAATCATAACAATTTCCTGGAAGTATAAAACGTTTGTTGTATTTTCCGTAATTGTTAAAGTGTAATAAAACAGAAATTATATCCCTCAATATTGGTTTTTATACGATAAATCTTGTTTTGATCGTACTCTGAGGAGCGTCGTGCCTGGAGCTTTATATAAACTTAAATATATTAGTTTGGAGAATTTGAATTTTGAGTAAAATTTAAAACTTTAAATTTAAATGACAATTTGAAGTGTTGTAATATAGCATTTTCAGGTAGCCCTTACAAACAATAACAGAACCCACTCTTACATTTGTTGTACCTATTTTTCGTGCAGCAAGATGAATTGCTCGCTGTTAATCATTGTCCTGTGGAAATCAAATAAAATTGTAAACTAAAGTCAAAAAAGTACATTATATAAATTAAAGGTTTACGGGGCAAAACTGAAGTGGTCAAAAATTAACATTACTAAAAATCTAGCATATTTTATATTTAATTGATAAATATTTAAGGGATTTACTTTTAGAGGACCTAAAACATTATTAGTAAGCTTAATATTATATGTTTTATTTAATATTTATGTAATACATATAATAATATAATATTGTACATTATATATTTTATTTAATATTTTTAATGCAATTACTATTTATTTCAAAAGTTCGACCCTGAAAACTAATACTCAATTTCACTTTCAAGAAGTTAACGCCCAAGAGATTTATTTTGCACCTAAAGTTTAAAATGAGCTTTTGAATAATTCAGATTACGTTACACTGATGACCGCAGGGGTCTTGGTGTCTTTGTAGTTTCTTATTTCTTGGGATTATTTGACAAAAAAAAAGGTTGCTTTTGTTATACTGTCAACCAAATAAATATTAAAATTTGGTGACAGATAACTGAGCCACTTAAGTGTCACGGAAGCTCGTTCACCGGTCGTTTGGGATGATTAGTAAAATTAAGTTTACCTTATATGGACATTGGCATTAACATTTTCATCAAGGCATTGCTACAATAAAAGTATAGCCTTATAGTAATGGTTTACTATTATAATGTATATTTAAATCATATTTTTTTTATTAGATACATTTTTGACACACGAAAAAACGCATCTATCGTGCTAATCCGTATGGAACAACAGAACAAAAATATAATTTCATACTTTCGTATGTATTTTGTACATACGGTTTCGTATGTATTTTGTTATCCTCATTGCCAATAATAAATAAATAAAAGCGCAATGCATTGTCCATTAAACTGGGAACATCGTTTAAACGATTCGGCTTTAGTTAAAAGAGAGTTTAAATCTGATGAAGTGGAATTGGCAATCGAATCAGGAAAATTCTACCGCAATCTAACCGTGCGAGAGCAATCTGATACAAAGTAAGCTTAGAACATTGTGTAATCGGATTTCCTCTGTAACACACTTGTTTTAATCTTTAATTCTCTTTGATAAAATGTCTATCCAGATCCATTCAAATACTTTTAGTGGTTTATTCTGTTTAGCAGCAAATGTTCGATTTGATAACAATAGTTCAAGAACAAAATGCCTTTTACATATTTAAAAGCTGCCACTACCTGTAAGTGAAGGCAATCAAGTAAAAAAAAGTACCCAAGGTGGAATTTTTCAGACGTGCACAAGGGCGCCAGCGCGGAGTAACGGCTATAGTATTAGTCCCTTGCTCTGCCACCAGGTCGACAACAAACTCCCTTTAGCCTTCTGTTAAGTTTTATTTATCCATACAACAGTAAAAAATGTTCAGTATGATGTCATTACTGTAATTCAATTAGGTCTCTTCGTTCTTTGTACTTGTTTGCTTTATACTGCTTAACACGATTGTCTTCAGAACTAAAACTAATAATATTCTACAATGTCTGTGCTGCTATTGAAAAATATTGGAGCATTACATAGCCTGACTATGGAAAAATACAAAAAATAAAGAGGGAAATTAATTTCAGAATAACAAATTATGTTACTTTGACCGTCAAGCCGAAGGTATGAGTGTATAAAGATTTATTTGCAAAGAGCTCTGGTGTCTGACCAACAGGTTAGGCCTATATCATGTTTGATTTTTCGCAATGCTTCCAAAGTCACTGATATTAAGTAAAATACTTTTTTCTTAGGTTTTGACTTATATTTAATGCAAATAAGCACGCTAATAGAGGCTAGAGTTTGGACTGTTACGACTAGCCACGATTACATAGTAAAAGGCTACGCTTTAGAAAATATAAATCAAAAATATACCTTATTTTTCGTTACAATCCTGGTATACAAAAAATTTCCTGCCGTGACCAGGATTCGAACCTGGGTTATTGCGGCCACAACGCAATGTCCTAACCTCTAGACGATCACGGCTATTCGGACATGAAGGAGGCGAGAGTTAGTAGGAGAATTGGCGAACCTCGACTGGAACGAAACTGGAGATGGGAAACCGTTCAATTGGAGCCTGCAGAAGAAAATTGTTATCTGGTGCATGGTTAACCGTAATTAGTAGCAACTTTCTTTACTAGTAACACTTTGTAGATACAGTTTGACTATTTTTGTTATATTTTAATCTACTATTAAGTGAAATGAAATAGAGATCATCAAAGCATATTATTGCTGATGCCCTAGGTTAAATTATGGTACAGTTCGCGCATTACATCTCCGGCTATGGCTTCAACGCTACTAACTGAATTATATGACATTTTCAACATATGAATACGTTTGACAGGCAGCGGGGCTTTCGAACAATGTTTTCAGAAAAGTATCCCCTTACCCTCGCGTCTTGCAATCAGCTGACTGAGCCATATAGCGATATAATGCGCGAACTGTAATGGAGGTTGATATTTAGAGTAAATAATAACCCAACAAAATTTTTTTCGTCATACGGTAAGGAGTGGATTTTTTTTAAAATCAAGAATCTATTTTGAAATTTTCAAATATATAGAATGATGAACTGGAATAAAGTTTATCGAAGTAGTTAATTTACATATATCCAAGAGTTAATATTACACACGCCATGTTCATTTCTGAAAGAATTTTAACATATCTGAACACAAAGATAAATTTTCACTCTCGACCCTTTTAAATTACTGTATCTAGCTTAAGAACTTGTATTCAGAAGTCACAAATTAAAGTGTAAATTCATTCCTTGGATTTTTTTATTATTTCTTATTTTAACAATACATTTTGGGGCATTAAGGCTGATATTGCTTCTTATTCTTAACCTGTAGATCACAGGCGTTGACATGGCATATTTCATTTTTAAAGTAATTTGTTGACAGCATACTGAAACTTTTACTTCTGTTTCTTACTCGTAAAAAACTTAGCTGGTTTTCTTTTTAGTTGTAGGAGTGTGGATGAGGGCTGACCTGCTCAAAGATTTAACAGTTAATTGATATTTGGAAATATTTTGGAATATTTGGCATATATTTGGAAATATTCTCTTTAATGAGGATAAAATAGAAGCCCATCTCATTCCAAATACTTGTAAAGATTTTTTCTCAAGCTATACTAGCACGTACTGTTTGTTACATGTTTATAACATGGCTGTCAATAGTGGAACTGTGTTTAAAAACAATACTTATCAATTATTATTTTGATTTAATACATGATTATATCATTTAACTTTAGTGTTGAGAATAATAAAGTAATAAGATTGGACTTGTAGAATCCGTAAAAAATTTATGCTGTATAATAAATTATAATTAAGTAATTATTCGTGTGCTTATATAACTTGAAATCTTACAGGTCTAAATAAATAGAATAGTACTTGCAAGCTTACATTTTTGGTATAAACCCCTCCCTCAAAAAAATGTTAAAAGCTATTTTTCCTTTAAAACATTGAATATTATTCATATTTTAATTTCCAAGAAAGCGCCCTTTTGAAATAGAATGCTTGAAACTAATATAATTTTTATGCTAGACAAATTGGTAAAAAGAATTGAAACTTAAAGGATCAATCGTAGTAAAAGCGATACGTGCTTCCTCAGTGGAAGCATATGTCTCTCACAACTTACATTCAACGTCAGATTGCTTTTCTATCAAACTTACTCAGGGACAGTATGAAATGGGGATGTTTCGCCTTAAATTTGAGTCAAATTTATCACGATGATTTCATAATTTCTCAAAGAGTAATGTTAAGGATTTTGTAAACATTGAAAAATAATGTTACTCCTTAAACTATAAAACGTTATTTAGATAAAATAGGTAAGGCATTTACCTACAAAAGTCAAGTTTCTAAAGCAGATATTATTTATGGTTTTTACTGAAATTTTTATACAGAAAACTCAATTAATTTACGAATTGATCTTTTTAGCGAATTAATTTTGTCAATTTCGATTCTAAGAGAAAAGCGTAGCAAAGAAAAATTTCCATGCAAAAAGAGAGGACTTGCCATTCTGGAAAATATAAATTTATCAGACCCGTTTGTGTTTGGCAGGAATCATGAGACACGATGGCCATTTTCCACCTAGTTGGTTAGTTAGTATAATACAAATATGTATATTGATTTTTTTGTTTTTTCCCCGGTGGAATAAATCTTATTTAGAGTACATTTAGATTCATGACTTTGAATAAAGATAACAAGTATCTAATTAAATACACATTCATTAACTGGTACGTAGTTTATACCCTACACCCAGTGCGTTGTGTCAAGCCATTTTGTAAAGTGTAATGTGCTCAAGGTATAAACTTTAGAAATTCTATCATATACTGGTCTCCCGAGGTCTGGACGCCTCTTAATATTTGTTTGTTTGACTGCATGCATATAAATGTAAACTCTAGAATTTCATTAGACACATTAGGGCATGGTGAATGATGGGATGAATAAGGCTACTCAAATTCAAATCTGTACAATTTTTTACTCTCTCGCTCCAAGTAAATAACATACATGTACTAGAATATTTCGGATTGAAATTATAATAAAAAAAACTCTTTTAAATGAATGAATTACGCTTTTCATTATAATATGTCATTATGATACGTTTTTGGGTCAAATAAGTTTGATTGCTTCAGTTTGAATTTAGCCACGTTCAAATGTTGATTGTAGGGACGCGAAATCATCATACAAATTCATGCTAGGTTTATGGATTTTTATAATATATAAAAATCCAGAGAGGTTTTGTATATTCATGCTAAAATATTTGGTAACTGACATGTTATGTCTCTATTTTTAGTAAACAAAACCATTGCGATCAATGAATTTTTTAGCCAAATCAATAAAACAAAGTTGATTATAATCAACATTTGTTGGGTGTCTTTTTCGTTTATAGCCCATTTTTACTAATTAACCTAAACAAATACTTGACACTAACATTTTAGCTTTCAAAAACTACTCTTTTATAGTACTATGTTCAATATGTACCTCTGACTTGGCCAAAGAAATCGTAATTTTTGAATATACTCGTACAGTTTGCAATAAATATGATAATTGCATTGAATAGGTTAGCATTACTTTTGCTCACACTTTACAAAATGTGTGAAACTGGTTGAAAGGTATGGAATCCCCATCACCGGAGCTTCAGTGATCGTCCGCAAGTCTGCAGTAGCTACATTCCTCGAGGTCCTTTATATATAGCTTTAACAGAAGATCCCAGAAGACGTCAGAGATATTCAACCCTCAAATAAACTGACAGCGTTACTCTTGTATAGGCCTGATATTAATTTATCTGCTACAATAGTATTTTAATTTTTGAGTACCGCATTTCCTCACAAAAAAGAACTATGAAAAACGTTTGACATTGCTGTTATAATTTTCTCATTATAACATTAGTACACATTGACAAGGAATGTAAAGAGTGAATTTAATTCTAAATTATCTTTAACTTAATTTAAAAGCAAGTAAATTATTTATTAAAAAATTTAAAAAGTATGCTCAGTAAAACAATTGATTTGGTAATAATGTAATGAAAACGGTTTTTACGAACTTAATCGATTAACGAATTCCAATAATGTATAAATATTCATTAACACGCTGAATCTCTTCAGTATTTTTTCCAGACTTTTTGCTAACATAATGAAGAGGTAAAGGAAAATACGTTTGAGGGTAGTAGACATGAATGAAACGAATCGGCTTTGAAGGAATACAAATTTATACCTGATGAAACAAACCTTAAATTTAATTAATATAATCCACTGACTGCAACCAAACAATGTGGAAACAGCCGTTACAATGTGTGATTTAATTCTCTCGTATGTCTTTTGAATTTCACTTTTTTCATCGACCACGATGAATTAAAT
Organism: Flexamia atlantica; assembly: GCA_035578135.1. Classification (NCBI taxonomy): domain Eukaryota; kingdom Metazoa; phylum Arthropoda; class Insecta; order Hemiptera; family Cicadellidae; genus Flexamia; species Flexamia atlantica. Next base: position 11,059 of record JAQJVK010000334.1, read on the forward strand.
TTAACACTATCTATAGTACTTCTTTCATGGTTTGAAGTGTTTATCCCATTTATTCTACTACGAAAGGGCGGTTACATGGGTCGAGTTAGCGAGCGAATTAGACGGTAAGTTAGCAGTTGAGTATGTCATTTGCATCACTAGCCAGCTTTTTAATCGATCCCATTTCAATAATTACATCGAGCGAGTAGCGACTCGCTCGTCCAACCTAACCCTAACTCGAGCCATGCAAATCTGCCCAAACTCTTAAAAATAGCACGGTGAAAATGTTCATAGAAACTGTCAACAAAACATTTCAGAAATAAAACTTTTAATTTAATTTTTATATAATTAAGAAGGTAAAAGTGAAATGTGATACTTACATTTAAAACAAGTCGCAGTTAAGTTCTTATATTTTTTCATACAAATAAGTATTTCCCATTTAAATTAATATTAATCCTTATTATAGTCATATTATATTATTAATTATTTAATTTTATTAGTATTTTCGGATTCTTAGTAAAGCCCCATCCAACGACTTGAGGGATGAATCTATCCGCGTTTGCGTCATAGCAGTGTAAAACAGTTGGTATAAATTTAAGAGTTTGGTTACCAAAGGTTTAGTTATTCGTCTCGTAACAAATTACTTCTGTTATGGACTTAAATTGTTTTGTTATTTTTATTTGAATGTATAAACATTTAATAATTTGCCTTATTTTTTATATTAATTTAAATTTGTCACAGATCCACTGGAAGTAAGTTGTCGCCTACATCTTTCAAATGTTGAGATCATAATGTAAGGTTATGAATAATTATAGCAATTCACAAGAAAATTAATTGAAATACGCGCACTCCTGCAGGTCGGATTACCTTACACTACTCTTACTTATAATTCCCAACTAGTGCTGCAACCAAAGAGAATTGTGACAGGTGGTTATGTTTTTAATTGTTGCCTTTTTAAACCTTATATATGACTAGCAGATGGTACCTCCCTTCGCGGAATACTTTTATAAAATGACTCATTTTCCATTATATAGCAGACAACTGTCAAAACAAAAATCGAAACAAAGTATTCTCCATGAACACAAACACACAACATTTGACCTTCTGTGTTGTGGAGCCAGCATTAAACATACCAGCATTAAAATTGCTTAGTTGTTCTATTGCTAAAACAATCTGTGTACAAAATATAACTTTTCCTGCATAAGAAAAGTTGGAGAGTTAGTGATGAGTCTGCTGGGGCTTTTCCTTTTATAGTCATAGAAGGATTATAGGCAAATGTCCAAACGAAAATCAGTTAAAAGATAACCGCATATAGAATATCCGAGTACGAATATTTGCTGAAATTAACAAGTAAAATTGGTGTAAGGGATTTGAAGGCAATATCCAAAGTTTTTATTTTTATTACTACTAAACAAGATATAACATTATTACATATATAATCAATTTAAAAAATTATTTTCAGCTTTTAAAATATTTTATTCAATGGATAATGGGTTTCTATCAAAGATTCGAATTACTAAATATTTCTTGTAATGATGAATTTAACCATTCACAACGCTTCAAAGTAATTTTTTAGGGAAAATAAAACTTAATCTACTTTATAGCTTAATTTACGCAGGAATGTAATTTTCCCTCTCTGTGCGACTGATTGGCGAATGTGGCTTTAAGACTAGTCATAGTGGCTGAAAAATCAGTTATTTGCTGCTTTGTCTTTCTCTACATAGCTGCACTATCTTCAAAATAATTTCGAGAATCGTGCTCACAATCTAATATTGTTTAATAATATCATTTGATCGTTTTTAATATCTAAGTCATCAAAATAAACATCATTCTAGACTGTATTACCAACGATAATGCATTACCTTAGTAATCTAATAAATGTTCTTTAAGTACTGTATGATAAAACTTGATAACTTATTTAACTAATTCTATATTCAAACAAATATTTTCAAGGTAAAAAAGTTTAAAGAGTTTGTAACTGCAAGATCACAAGTAGTTAAACCTCTACGTGTCTTCCTAGTGGAAGCATCTGTTCCTGACTTTGACATCTAACGTAAAAAAGCGTTGCCATCAAACTGAGTAAAAAAACGGTATTGTGACTAGGCTGTTGAATCCTCTAATCCCTCGGGGAAAATGTATATTTTGTACTTATACCCTATACAGGGCCAAAATAAAATTGGAAACAGCTCAATAATTTTTTTCCAATTCGTAAAATATTGATTTTAGGCCTGAAAAACTACTTTTTATGAGCTAATTTACTTGTTAATGCAATGAGGTACAGCTTATGGAAGGTTAGTGAATGGTCTGGCAGAGAAGTATAAGTTGATATGCTAAACTTCCAAGGTCTTACCTTTATAAGTATCGACCTCAATACATATTTTTTTCTATTTGCTTTAAAAAATCTAGATATATATACAGCTTACTTTTTCACCTGGCATATTCTCTTTAGAGATTTATTTCGCAATAATTACATTTAACAATAAGCAAAAGTAATGTTTAAGTTTCATTGTAGGGGAATTTATTAAGAGCACTTTGCAAAATAAAGAAATGTTTATTTGATTAGTATTCCTGAAGCCACAACTTCTTAACGTTTAAACCTTTTGAATTATAATTTCCGGCATTGAACTTAACTAGATAATCTCTTCAAAATTATGCGCATACATCATATTTTTAGATTTAAGAATATATGTTTCCTCCTGCATATTGAGCTGTCCCAAATGAGAGAATTTGTAATGCTTTCCTTGAAGAAAGTAACCATTGAAGATCTATTTGCACCTGTAATATATTCATCAGGTGTTTTTGGTTTTAATCAGATGGTTGTTGTTTTTGTTTTTTGTTGTTTATGTTTGAATTTGTCAAAATAAAAACTTGAAGTAAAATGTTAAGTTGATGATTTAATTTTAATATAAAGGAAGAAATAAGGAATACCACATGGCGACGAAAAATAAGAACCCACATTGATAGTTTTTTTTTGTAAGTATGGCTGAATCTTCCAGTTATATTGGGAAGTTATATGAATTTGGGATTAATGGTAACTGGAAACTGTTTAAGCCTAGGATAGAGATTTTTTCCTGCTTAATGGCATTAAGGTAGATGGGAAAAAGCGTGCATTCTTTTTAAACAGTTTGACTGAAGAGGCTTATCAATTAATTTGTAATTTGGTTGTGCATAGAGCTCCTGAAGATGTTAATTATCAGGATTTAATAAGTCAATTCCACAAGTATTTTACCCCTGCTATATCTTTGTTTGCTTGTCGGTATAAATTTTACAACGCTTCTCGTGAACAGAACGAATCTATAAATGAATGGCTTGCCAGAATTAAATCACTGGCAGGTGCATGCAAGTTTTCTCAAGATTTAGAGGGACGTATTTTAGACAGATTTGTTATTGGTATGGATCACGGTAAGATTAGGGATCGATTATTTGAGGAAGACCCAACAATTTTAAATCTAGACCAGGCCGTTAAGATAGCTTTGTCAAAAGAGGCAGCTGTCTACCAATATGATATCAGTAGATGTTCTGCAAGTTCAGTTTATAGGAATACTTAGGAAGCACCAGTATATTCTGATCCAGTTTGTCATAATCAATTCCATAGTAAAGGGAGATGTAATATATGCGGTAAAAGTAATCATAAACCTCAACACTGTAGATATCGTTCGTATAAGTGTAACTTATGCTCAAAAACTGGTCATTTAAGTAAAGCTTGTCCCATGAAGAAAGAAAAAAAATGATAGTATTAATCCTAGAGTAAACAATGTTGAAGAATTCGAGGATTTATACAAACGGGAATTGACTAATGACATGTCTAATACTGGCATTGATAGCGTTTATAATTTAGAAAGCGACTCTTGGGTTTCACCGTATCATATGGACCTACAAGTAGGAGGGACTGTACTGATTTTTGATGTTGATACTGGATGTTCAAGTACTATTATACCTTACAAAACCCTTAACAAACTTTTTCAAATGTTCCTTTGGTAAAATCTGATAAAACCTTTATTTCTTATTTCAATGAATGTTCAAAACCTGTGGGGTCAGCTAGATTAAATGTTAAATTCAGAAATAAGGTTCATGAGGGAATGCAAGTTTTTGTAGTTCATACCGAAGGACCTCCAATGTTGGGGAGATCATGGTTAGAGGTATTTGGTCTCAGTATTGGTCACCATAATTCTAATGTTACTTCAATAAGGGCATCAGGTATTTATTTCTCCAATGAAAGTGAATTGATGGGTAGTTTGATTAATAAGTTTCCTAATGTTTTCACTAAAAAGTTAGGAGTATACAACAAGAGAAAAGCTTCCTTACAGCTGGTGCCAGATGCTAAAACTAAGTTTTTCAAAGCTAGACTGGTTCCATTTGCTATGCAAAAAGGTGTTAACGAGGAAATTGAGCGTCTGGTTGGTGAAGGGGTTTTGGAGCCAGTAGATTACAGTCCATATGGATCACCAATCGTTCCCATTTTAAAGGAAGAATGGTAAAATTCGAATTTGTGGGGATTATAAACTTACGGTAAATCCTTACTTGAAGTTGGATCAACATCCACTACCAAGAGCGGAGGACATTTTTCATAGTGTTCAGGGTTGTAAAGTATTTGCAAAATTAGATCTATCCAATGCATATCAACAGATGGAATTGGATGAAGATTCCCATTCTCTAGTAACGATTTCCACTCAGAAAGGATTGTTTCGCTATACTAGGTTACCTTTCGGAATTTCATCTGCCCCATCGATTTTTCAAAGGGAAATGGATAAGCTACGTGAAGGGCTTATGGGAACTGCAGTTTTTCTTGATGATTTCCTTGTGGGTGGAAAGGATCTGAGAGAATTGTTTGACAGGTTATGTAAGCTTTAACAGTGGCTTCAAGATGCAGGGCTAACACTTTCTGTAGAGAAATGTGAAGTAGGAAAGTCTTCTTTGGAGTATTTGGGGTTCCGAATTGACAGTGAAGGACTCCATACCACAGATGAGAAAGTCAAAGCCATTTTGGATGCTCCACGACCTCAAAGCATAAGTGAATTACAATCATTTTTTGGGTTTTACAAACTACCTATGTAAGTTCTTACCAAATTTATCTTGCATTCTTAATCCAATGTTCGAGCTTTTGAAAAAAAGGTTCACGGTGGTATTGGGACCATGATTGTGAGAAGGCATTCAAGGAAGTGAAGTACTTGGTAAGAATGAACAGATCACTTGCTCATTTCAACCCTGATCACACAGTGAAACTGATAGTGGATGGATCAGATCGTGGTCTTGGAGCAGCATTGGTGCAACGGCACCCAGATGGTTCAGAGAAGCCGATTGCGTTCGCAAGCAGGACACTATCAAAAGCTGAAGAGGGGTGTTCTCAACTTCATAAAGAGGCAGCAGCATTGATGTTTGGAGTGAATAAATTTCATATATATTCATATAGAAGAAAGTGGATACTTGCAAACGATAACCGTCCAATACTTGCTATTTTTGGACCGAAAAATGGTATACCCATGTGTGCTGCAAACAGATTGCAAAGATGGGCGTTGATTTTGGCAAATTATAATTTTGAAACAGAATGGGTTAGTACTAAGAATAATATTGCAGACTGGTTGTCAAGAGCACCTCTGCCAAGTGAATGTACTAGTAATGACAAAGAGGAAGTGGATTTGAATTTGCATTATGTTTTTCAGCAAAATTCTGAACTCCCTTTGTTCCTTTGTTTGTTTTTGTCCTTGTTTTCAGATAACAAGGAAGTGTTATCTGAAACTAAAAAAGATAAAACGTTAATGAAAGTGATGTGTTATCTAAAGTTTGGTGTTTGGAATCCCTCCACAGATACAGAGCTTTTGCCTTATGCTAGGAAGAAAGACGAACTTCACGTGGAAAGAGATATACTCATGTGGGGTTACCGGTAGTGATTCCAGAAAATCTGAGGGAAGCTGTATTAAGAGAACTTCATGGATCTCATATGGGTATTGTGAAGGTGAAATCTTTGGCACGTTCTTATGTCTGGTGGCCAGGAATTGACAAACAAATTGAAGAAACAGTGTTGGCCTGTAAAGTATGTAATATGACCAAAGATTCACCACCAAAATCCTGTTTGATTCAGTGGGAATGGCCCCAAAATCCTTGGCAAAGGCTTCATATTGATTACCTTGGACCTTTCAACGGCCACTACTACTTTGTTTTAGTGGATAGCCACTCTAAGTGGTTAGAAGCATTTAGAACCAAATCAATGACAGCTCAAACTCACATCAAGCTCTTAAGGCAAACATTTGCACGATTTGGAATTCCGGAAGTGATAGTATCAGATAATTATTCTTCATTTGTTTGTGATGAGTTCCAAAACTTTTAAAATCAAAATGGAGTTTCTTTTAAAAGTGGTGCTCCTTTCAATCCAAGAACTAACGGAGCAGCTGAAAATGCAGTCAAGACAGTGAAACGAGCACTGCGAATTGCTCTTGCTAGTAATAATAATGAGGAAGCAGCGTTGCAGCGATTTCTATTGGACTATAGAAATACTATCCATCCAACGACTGGTAAATCTCCTGCACAGGCTTTGATGGGCAGATCATTTAGAAGTCGATTGGATCTTCTTCGACCACCGTCGTTGTCTACAACTGTGTACAGGCAACAGGAAAATCAAGCTAAAAACTATGGTGGACAGCGATCTTTAGTTGAAGATTTGCTGATTGGTGACAAGGCTTGGGCAAAAAATTATGGAGGAGGATCTAATTGGTATGAGGGAAAAATTGTGGAAAAGCTTGGTCCAAAACGCATGAAGATATATATTCCAAGCCTGAATTTGGAATTGACAAGGCATGTCGACCAAATTAGTAGGGCGGAACGACCAAGCAATACGAAGGAGCGACCAAGCCATACGAAGGACTAAAATTAAAGGGGGAGAAATGTAATATATTCATCAGGTGTTTTTCTGGTTTTAATCAGATGGTTGTTGTTTTTGTTTTTTGTTGTTTATGTTTAAATTTGTCAAAATAAAAACTTGAAGTAAAATGTTAAGTTGATAATTTAATTTTAATATAAAGGAAGAAATAAGGAATACCACAGCACCTAAGATTTGACCTTCGTTGCCCAAACTATAAGCTGTTTTAAGACTATTTATAAAGTGCTCAATGCTGTTGTTTTTACTATATTGTTGATTATTTACATTCGTATTTACATATTTATCGTTTTTATCTATTATTTCCATGAAACAAAGTTGTATAAATATTTGAGACAAAATTTATCCGCGAATAGGTGAGTAAAATGAAAATAAACAAGAGTAAGTCAAGTGGTGGTAGAAGGCCGTTAAGAGAACACAACAAGGCCGAAATCACGCCCGCGGGGTCGATTGATTGACCACGTGAATGATGGCGTCCAAGTCCAGCCTACAGCACAATAGATGCGGCCCACAGAACCGCGCTGTCAATATTGATGTCAACAAATAATGCAAAGGCTACTGATGAACTCAAATGTTTAATTAAATGCACATGATGAAATCGATGATTAACATTGCTAAAGCAAAAAAATTAGCTTACTGCCATTTAAGCATGTTTTTAAATCATACAATTTAACCTGAACGCTTTTCGGAGCATAAAGCTGCATCATCAGAATCGAAGGTATTGGGTGTTTGAATGAGTAAATTTAAAATAGCTCAAGTATCTCAGTTTCTCCAATTATGCAGCTTATATTTTGTGAAACGTGTCCAGGTTTCGAAATCGCAGATAAAATATAATAAGTTCTATCATGAAAACAGTGTAAAGGTATCTTAGAAAATCCAATAAATATAAGTCTTCCTTATATAATTTGAAGTTTGTCTTTTCGCCGCCATTGGTATACAGAATTTACATGCCGGGTGTCTTAAAGTCCCACCCCCCTAGTTATTTTTTTTTATTAATGAGGTTTAAAATATCAGTTTCTGGCAACATTTACATAACCTAAGTAGGATGGTTTTTGCGTGTCAGAATGTTCATTCCCTCTCCCGAGATGGGGTAGTTTTGGGGTAAGTTAAAACTTTTCAAATAGTAACCCCTACTTTGTGACACGTCTTTTCAAAGGTCTGAACAAAAGAATAATAATGGCACAAATTAGAGGTCTTTCGATTGATTCTAAGCAAAGTTATGGCACCTCAAATTTTGGATTTTCAAGTACGGTTTTAATATTGCACGCCATTAAGATAACCCCCTATCTTAATGGCCCCTTATCTTGATTTTACTGATATACATCAATGAACCACTAGGGATAACTAACTCCTAAATCATGTTTGTAAAAACTGGTTTTGATTTAAAATTGTTGGTCGCCATCTTGATAGATAGCCATGACTTCTCAAAGAGACCATGGCTGTCAGCTTAAAAACTAAGCTAAAACGTCAGTACCATTATGTCAGCTTAAAAACTAAGCTAAAACGTAATTTAATAGTAAACAAAACCAGCAGTTTGCAGCAATCCGTTTTTGTTTCTTACCGTGGGATCGGAAATTGAATTATGAATATAACATTTCCTAAAGTACCAGCCTGAACTTACCGTTACACTTCATAGGGTTAGTATTTTGAATTATTCTCCTGTGTACAACAACTAGTAACTTTTTTCAAATACACGGACCATGGTAAAAATAAAATGAGCGATAATTGCTTAAGTTAAAACTTAAGCCTTTGTAAATATATTTTATTTCATTTTTGAAAATATATTTTCAATTTTGTATAGAACCACTCCCTCCAATAAAATGTTATTACATCTCAAGTTTCTCTTTCAACTCTGTTTAACTCATCTGATCTGGGAGATGAATCTCTTTGAAAGTTTTTTTCACGGTAAAGAGATCTTCATAAAAATATAAACTCAAAATTGTTACTTCTTTTGAAAATATTCATCGTGGCTATCTGGTTGAATTTCAATTCTCTATCTTCATTTTATATGATTTTAACGAAACGTGGAAAATAACAAGAGATAAGAAACAATATACATCACCCCAAAATTCCACATATCAAAATAATATGTTGATAAACAGCGCGGCATCTGTGAACAGTCTCTATTATTAAGTATTCGTAAATAATTTATGAAAAAAGAGTGTCAGTACTCGTAATAACATTTATTTTTTATCATACTAAATATACATATACATATACGTATACAAGAATTGTATCAAATTAACTAGTGCTAAGCGATTTTTTTCCATACGATAACCAAAAGTGCGATTTATATATTTTTAAGGTTGATGATGGTTGAGGCTGAAAATTATTTCCGTTTACAGACATAATTGACTTTCCTCTTGATCTATTGATCGCTGTAGAAGTGAACGTGATGTAGATAAAAACGTGTCTCTGTTGATGGATTACATTACCGCAAATGAGTTTTACACTAAATTCAGCGATGCAGTGAGAACTTTTAACGTTTAATTTAAGAATATTGATAACACAGTTTGCAAGATATAAAAATAAAGTTTTTTATATCTTATTTTTATATCTTATTTTACAAGATATAAAAAATAAAAATAAAGCAACAATATCGTTTTTCTTATTTCATCATTGTTCTATTATCAGCATAAGTGTTTTTAAATGATTTTACAGTTCTATGTTTTAACTATGCTTTCGTCCAGGCATTTAAGACTGTGTTTTTTTTTTCACCTGAAAACGGGATCATATTCTAGATCACGAAAGCTCGTGAATCTTTTTTACTGATTAGTGATGACAATTGTCCGCAAATTTGAAATAAAAACATTATTTTATGTAGCGAGTAACGAAATAACAAATTACATATATCATAAAATACTGTGTTCACACATTTTTCCACATTACTTTTTATATCAAATGTGCTGGCTAACACGCATAATACCCATAAACAATATGAGCAATACATAAAGGATATTGAAGTGCCAATGTGTTTGAAACCGTCACATATCACTTGCTTTGATGGAACTGCCATCGAGACCATAAATATACAAGCTTCCTAATTTGATGGCCATAAAATCACAAAATGATCATTAATGTTTGTCGAAACCAATATTACTCAAAATTAACAAGATGTTGTGAGTATATAATTTTATATATTAAGCATGAGCTTTATTGGAATGGAACATTTTCCCATTATCTGAATTACAAAAATGAAAATTATTCATATTAGTTTCAAATTAGTTAGACTTAAATACTGAAGAATATTTTTAATGTGTTAGCATATATTTTTAACAGATGTTTTTAATGCATGTTTTCCGCACCTAAATACACTCTTGTTATTCCTGGGAATTAAAAGCTGATGTACTCGATACCAGCTGACTCTTTATAGTCCTAGGACTATAAAAGTCAAAAAGTGCCGAGTACGTCGTAATAATCGAACAATATTCATTCGATTACAAATAATCGAAACATTCATCGTTATTATCGAAACATTCATTGTTGTCAGTTTAATCAATGGGCGCGTTCAGCCGCATTCCACCGGTGGGTAATATACTAACCTATAATAAGTGAACGGTAGTGGTGGACGTACCATCTACCGATCATTGTTGTGCATCCACCGATGTTGTGTTTACGGTGGATTCGGTAAGTAACCGAACATTGTTGATTGTCAACATGCGGTGGATTTGCCTATTAGTGACAATGGTAATCGATCACCCACCGGTGGAATGCGGCTGAACGCGCCCAATTTGTGAAACTCGCTCATTTCACCAATCGATTATTACATGCGTTCGATACGTCGATAGTTGTTCATTGTTGTCAGTCTTCTAACACAAATGAAACAGACAATCAGCTGATTGCTTCAAATAGCAAGAACAAGACGGTGGCAAGCCGTAACATTTTGGTTTTATTAAGTAGTTTACGTATTGTATTGAGCAATATAACGAAAAATATAGTTCATCACACGGACCTAAAGCTGATTTTCGTTACTCGGTCATTTTTCAACCTCGGCTTACAGCCTCGGTTGTAAAACTTGACCTTGTACGAGAAACGTCACTTTAGGTCCTTGTAATGAAATATACTATTAGTATTTGATAGTTCAGGTAGAAATAAGACAAAAAGTTCACATAAACATAGGTCCAAAAGTGCTTCGTTTTCCGTCTGTGTATCTGTTTGTGATTTTTACATATTTAATCATATATTACGAATCTCTTAACGTATAAACTTCAAACTTGATATATGGGTGACCACTATTAAGACCTATTTTTGTATGAAGTATCAAATTTCTACTTTGTACCATTTCAAAATGGCGACTGATTTTTTATTTCAAAGTTAAATATCTTAAAAACCGTAAATTTTAGAAAAATTATACTTGAGACGAAAAGGTTGTTAAATTTAATGCAATTAACGGTGATATTAAGATTATGATGATCGGACTACTAATAATGGAGAAATTTTAACTTTTCCGAATAAAAACATGCAAATTTCTGACAGTATGTTCTAAAGAACCATGGTTTTATTCAGAAAAGTTAAAATTTCTTCGTTATTAGTTGTCCGATCACCATAATCTTAATACCACCGTTAATTGCGTTAAATTTAACAACTTCTTTGTCAAAAGTACAATTTTTCTAAAATTTACGGTTTTTAAGATATTTAGCTTAAGAGGTTCATGAGATATGATCAAATATGTAAAAATCACAAACAGACACACAGACAGACAACGAAGCACCTTTGGACCTATGTTTATATGAACTTTTTTTCTTATTTTTAACTGTACTATCATATACTAAAATATTTTACCATAATTTCCAGACAACCTGTATTACTAGTCGATTGCATAAAAGAGTTTCCTGTATAAAATATTTATGAAAGACATTAATATGGTATATGCCATAATCAATAGTATTTAATAATAATATCAAGTACACAGATATTCACTTAATTTAACTCTATGTCTTTTCAAACTATTTACGATTAGACTTGACAGACATTAGAAGTCACATTTAATCTACGGCTATTACATAAATTACACCAAGCCTGATGAATATAAGTCATAATCCTACAAGATCAAGTCAAGAGTTATTGTGTTTAACCACAAGCTGATGTTCATGCCAAAGTCCCAAGAGTCAGTTGGGGATACTGGGATATCTTAATTAACTTTTAGATCAAACTAATACTTTTTGAACAATCTAACTTGCAACGATCATTGATTGTGTCTCTTTTATTGACCGAAACGTCACAAAAACACTGACGCTACGAAGGAAATATGAAAGCATTGTAGTTGTTACTGCAAAATATATCTAATCTAGCAATATATTCAATTTAATGTTATGTTTAGGAAAAATTGAAATGTTAAAAATAATATCCAGTCCAACATTTAATTTTAGTCTTACAGTGTTATAGCTGTAATATGAAAATTCCAACATGTCAAAGAAGCGTGTGTGAGAGAGTTGAGATGTTTAGAGTGAGATGGGCTATTGCTTGGTAAGTGTATGCCATTAGCTGTGGAGATTAAAATGTGTGTGTCCGTTTAGGTAACTATTGCGTGATCATTTGATATTCTGTTGTGAAAAAAAAAATACTATATTGATTTACGAATATGAACTTGCGTAATCATTAGGGCCGCAGATTTAGTAGACAAGGGTTTACGTTGACTCCCCTCGTACCCATCCACCAATGCATGAACATTCTCGCGTGGGTCGAAATGTTTGGGCTTGATCTGAACACGTGCTTAGTAAACTATCAGGGTTCACTTCATTTTAGCTAGTGTTATGCTTATATTGCTTTGTATTGATGTTCCACCACATATACCCTAACTATAATTTACACAAAATAATAATAAAGGCCTCAAGTAATAAGCCTAGTTTTAGTATAAAAGCTTTAATTTCTAAAAAAATAGAAAATTTTAAAAGTATATTTTAGACTCGGTGTTAATCGATTCAGCTTATTACTCTATGACTTATTACACTTATTACCAAATTTGCAGCAAAGCGACCATTTTTCAGAATCTGCTTAGTACAGTTAACAAGATAATATAATTCTTAAAACAAATTAACAAATTATGTGAAACCTCTTGAGGAAGTATGTTAGCTCCAAAAACCGTTGGCTCCGAAAACCCAAACTACCAAGTGAGAGCGCTAAGGTAAGTGAAAGTTTAGTTAAGATTGTATGACTTTGCTCTTAAAATCATATTTTTTTAATGCATTAGAAGAAAAAAGCTAGTTGATTTTTCGCTTAATGGATCGTATTTAATGGTTATAGAGGAAGATATGAGTTGCATTTTCATGACATAGCGATAATAATTTAAATGTAATGTTCCTTATTCATTAATTATAATTTCTTTTTATTGAAGTTATTTATATGTCTTCATGCAGAAGGAAACAATTTTTGTCTTACGGCTGAGTTCTGTATTTGCGTTGCTGGGAAAGTCTACTCTAGGCTACTCTAGTAAGCCTATTTTTTATCCCGGGGGGAAAAGTTGACAATGTCACTCTCCGTATTAGTATATCCTAACACTAAAAAAAACCTAATAGTCTATAAGCTGATTGTTTTAATTAGAAAGAACGAAATAAACCCATTTCAGGAAAAAACATTTGATGGGAAATAAGGTCTAAATCTAAAATAGTTAGTGTAATATAATCTGCAGTTTAACGAAAAATATCACACGGGACCAAGCAATTTTTCGATTTTCACTCGTTTTGTGATCTCGGCTCGCGCCTCGGTCGTAAACTTTGCGCTGGCACAAAACGTGTTCACTTTAAACACCTGATGAAATATACTATTTAAAAATTAATAGTATGTTTGTAATTTATTTTTGTATTATTTTTATAAGAAAAAAATAAACAATAAACGAAAACATTTAGTAATCATAATACCTAGCATACCTATGAGAAGAAAGTGTATTTACTTCCCGCATTTTATCAGGTTCATCAGGTCTTAATTTTTATGCATGCGCTAAATTTATGTTAAAAAACAAATAGTAAACATTTGATGGGAATTTAGCCAAATATTTAATATGACTAGGCTACACTATCAAACAACATAACCGTAAAACTAAAAAATAAATTTGATCCTCATCTGCACATCTGTTGATATAACTGTTGGCCAATAAAGTATAATTCATACGATGTATAATTAAAGGACAGTGCCAAACATCTAGTCCTGAACATCTGCAAGATTGATAATGGATGTCGTTATTCGTTCTTGGTAAACAAACAGTCATGTTAAGATGTAGTTATTTATAACCTTCAACCCATTTAAAAACTACGTAATTATATCTACAATTGTATTCGTTGCAGTTACACACCTCATATTACACAATAAAACATTTTCGTATAAACTAAATTTTCGGTCCATTTTTTCTTCCTATCATTAACATATTTTTATGATTTTCAGTGAGAGCCGAGTTGAACCTATATTGAGAAATGAGCAAGTATATGCTGTTTAAAGGGAAAGATAAAACCATCGAAAAGCTGTAGGTACCGATGGCGTATTATTTTTTTATGATATCAACTAAGCCTTTTTTTCGATGGTAAATATTTTGAATTGATTTAGTTTTATTGTATTATAAATGTATACATAGTATTTATTCAAGCGGAGATAAATTGTGGATATAAACAAAACTAAAGTAAAACTTTTATTAACGCTTATATTGAGATCAATGTTTTTAATAAACCAATGATTATAAGGTTTTTATTAAAACACATAAATGCAGTGAATTGCAAAGGTAAATATGTTTAGTGTATAAAACGATCGATAAAAGGAGAACTAACATGGAATTCCTCTTGCAATATGTCTGTAGATTGGATTTCCTAAATTTCGTTTCGGCAGGTGCACGAGTGAATCTTATCACCTTGCAAACTCTCATTTCCAAAGAAACTTTTCAGCACTAAATCGCTCATAAACCATGTAAATTGGAATCCCACGGAATGAAGCTCTGATATTATTAAAATATCGCTGATAATTTCGATACGTTTCAAGACGTCCCTAGTATCATCGCTGTCAGATGAAAGGTATAGTAATGCATTGATTGTAGTAGTATGGCTTTTTTGTTTATTTGTTTTATTTTGGTCCTTAGTAAATTACATCCAGGTTTTCTAATCAGACACTATTAACATCACGTAATCAAATCAGTGCTATAGATATTACCAATTCATGAAAAATAGTCACAAGAATATATCGCCAAATGATTAATTATCCTACAAACTATCAATTCGGGTGAATATATTAATCAAGAGCATTACTTATTCCTGTATACAACTATTTATTACAAGACACAAAAAGAGAAAACTGTAAAATATTATATTAAATCCAGTAAATAATATTTTATCTGAATTAAAAAGATTCAGATAAAATATTATTTATTAATAATCATAAACAACAATATATTTATTGAATGGCGTAAACTAATTAGATAGATTTGGATAACATTTATAGAAAACGAAAAACTTAACATATAACAAGCCATCAAAAAAACCATAACATTGAATATCGAATAAAATATTTGGCTTATTTCTCATAAACTAACTAAAATTCCTCAATTTTTTATACCACAAACTACAAAATATGTCTTAAATATATTTTTGAAATTTCGTAAAATCAGTTAATTTGTCATAAATTCAGAAATATATTTTTAAAATTAACCTTTACACTATAAAATTATTTACTTTATATGATTTTATTTGTCTTCTTAATTTCTTTTTTATCTTTTAAATCATTGCTTAACCAATTACTTGACTTTCTTTTAATTTAAAATTACCTTTTTGTAAGTTCAAACATATCATTCAGTTTTTTTTTTTTGGAATTCATCATAATTCCTATCAAATTGTGAATAATTTTTATCCTCATACATTTTTAATGTATTAATTTTTTGAGTACTACTTGATATAGTTGAAAAAATGTGACAATGAAATATGTAATATAATTAATAGATTACGAAAAACATTTTTGAATTCTAAAATTCGACCTCCATTGTAGTAGTAACTTGAAAACGATCTCTAATTTTTAAAAAAACTTTCAATAACTAATATTTTAGTTAAAAAATCAACCAAGAAAGCCATTTTTTTAGCAATTCAATACATTATTTATGTTTGATCTCTTACTGTTTTCATTTAAATCGTTTACATTGATGTCCCAATTGAAAATAACAGCTGTTACTACTAGTGTTCCTGCTCTATTAAAAATAAATCCATTCCTAGTACTGGTTTTTTGTGGTTTTCAGTTATTTAGTTTTTTTTTTAATAAACTTGGCCAAAGTATTCTCCTTTTAGACGATGGGCAAATACAGCAAACTAGCAAAAATTACTTTTTATTTGTGTTATCGTAAAAAACTTAAAACCGTATACCGTTCGTCATTGGTAAAATCATACTAATCCTATCTGGGACTTTCGGGATTCCCGCCATCTGTTATCGATGCCGTGGAGGGAACTCTCGATTAAACTCAATCACCCTGAATTACAAATCATAAAGTGTATTAGCAAACCAGCGAAGACCAGATTTACCCGCAAAATTGTTCATGTTGAATACTGTATTTCTGTACACTCGAGAGTTTCGATTCAGACGTCAACCCTTAAAATGAAGTATTATTTATGCTCTATACGCAATATGAATAGCAATCAATAAACATATCATAGCAATTTAGATTTTCTTACCCAAACTTTTTGTTTTGCTCTTTTCGATTGGCCATTATTACACGCATAAATCGAAATAGGATCCTGGTAATAAACTGATAACTGATTTATATGATACTGTTTACAAATGAGTGAATTTAAAGTATTAATGATCTCTCTAAAAAGAAAATAAGGATATTCAAAAGAATAAAAAGCTACTGAGCGAATTCTTCCCATACCTCACTATAACATACTAGCTACGCTTTGCTGAGAAAAAGGTAACAAATAATTTGTGAATAAAACCAAACGCATCATTTGTTTAGCCCTTTTCCTTATGCTTGTGCCCAGGGAAAGTTATATAAAAACGAATGGTTTTCTTGGGATTCACCGAGACTTTTAATTCAAGTATAAGGTTGATGGGGGTTTGAATTATGGTTGTCTCAAAAGTTACTGGTAGATCTTTATATGGTGGTGAGTTTATTATTTTATTTCGGTTTTGTGGACATATATGCCATCACTGATTAGCAACAACATGTTTCACGGAATTAATTTGTCCAGGTCGTCATGGATGTGTGTTACTAATCTTATTGTTCCAGTCTTCCCGTCCACCTGAAGACGGGATCAGGTGTCAGGTCCCGAAACGTCGTAAAACTTGATATCACTAATCAGTGCTGTCAAATGTCCGAAAAAATCTAAAACAGTAAAATTTATGTACTTGTTCAAAGTATGGTTTTAATAGAATAAACTCATTCGGGGGTTTTCCTGGTGCTCTTGCTCTTTAATTAAAGTTAGTGTACTTAATCTAAGCGATCTGTTTTTCTATTAAGCTGGTGATTTCTAAAATACATATTTATGACCCTTAAACATTTGTCACAAGATTAAACAAACAATAAAGCTGACCTCATAATTAATTGATGTGTCAAAGTTACAAATTCCCTTATTTTTTTTAAGTGGGGCTAATATTAGGTATCGCCAAATAATCTATTACTAGTATTCCTAATAAATAGATTTTTTACTAACTGATTTTGCTCTTTGAAATGTAACTTAGAAATTCCTAATTTCATTAATTTAGTATAGGCCATAGAATTCTTTTTTTCATGTTTCTGTGCATTAGTTAACATTCTTAGTTCAATTTTGTTATGTTATTTTCATAACCACTGTTATAAAATGGGGAGGTAATGGTAAATATTTTTCCACCACACTCATCTCTGAATCAATATCCTTGTCGCAGCTCTGGGGCGTGTTTTTTAAATCGTCTCTAGAGGAGAAAACTTAATTTACCGATGATGGAAATTCAATAACAGCAAGTGAAGTTTCATGTCCAATTTATTTATATAAATTACCTTTTTCTAGTTGGATAATCATTCCATGTACTTGGAAGTTTAAATGAAATTCGCATATGGATAATTTACTAATTTACTGCTCAATGTCTAAAAGTTTTACCAAAATAATTAATGAAACAAGAGGTGACCATTATCTTAATTTCATATTTTGCTTCTTATATTATTGTGATCTTATGTTCGTTTCGAAATACATTAACAATAATTGCAACTAAATATCATTCCGATTCACCAAAATATATTCAACATTATTTTAATATTTTTTAATTGAAGGCTCATTTATAATGGAATTTGGAAATAAAATATTAACATGAACATCCTATAATTTAAAAACTTTTAAGTGGTTTCAATTCTGATGACTTATAATTTAAAATTTTCATACCATTGAACAATAACGATTCTATTATTATTGCAGCAATTCTATTATTGCAATTTCTGCATGCTATAAGCCTATGATTAGCTTTGGTTATAAGATAAAGCCAATTTCCTCAAAGTTTTTTGAACAAGCGATGTTAACGGCATCTGACTTTTTAAATTTTACGGTATCACACTTCAAACGTACTACTGTTACATAATTCCCACCTGAAGTGAATAAGAATTCTTAACCATATGAAAGAACGTTGCCTTTTAATGGGGAAATCTTCACTGTAAAACAATCTTTTTGTACGTTTACAATTTAAAAAGAATATGGTCGATATTGTCAATACAGAATACAGTATATTAGAATTTATACTTCAGTGTACTACTCTTGTATGTTACGTTGAAGATAATGTGTCAACTTAAATTTAACAACATTGAAACAATAGCCGTAAGATCGTAGAATACAATATTTAGAATTTATACTTTACTGTACTACTTTTGTATGTTACGTTGAAAATAATGTATTAACTTAAATTTAACCCTGCAGTACTCGCGCGGTATATTAAAACATCAACACTCGCGCGGGCTACACTTGTAGCCCACCACAATTTTTTTTACATATACTAGTGCACAATAATACAATTAGTCTGCCTGATATGGATTTACTTTATTAATTGTGACCCATAAAAAATAAGTTATAAATAAATTACTATAAATATTAATTTTTAGATTTTTTTCAAATTCAGGTTTTTTGGTTTAAAAAATATGCAAACTTTGAAGATAAAAAACAATTTTTTTAAATACATGATAAAAAAGAAAACTAGGATAGTTTTTAGATATTTTTATTTAGAACACACTGGAATAAAAAATTATGTGGGAAAATACTTCCCACATTATTGAAATATAAAAACACAAATATTTACTTTATTTACTTTTTTATATTTTATTTTTTGTTTGGTATGAAATTATAAGTACTGTGAAATTGAACGATCTTGAGCTGTATAAAATTTCAATTTATTATGGTTTTTCAGGATGACACTGAAAACCTTTTTTTACTAAGGACATTCACCAGTTGACCAGCTAATTATGACCAAAAGGTGAGTCTCTCAAAAAATAAAAGAATTTCAAATTGGAATGTGGCTATTCAAGTGGTTTACTAGGCCGTTTTTTTAATGAAGTTGTCGCATTTAAGTCTGGACAAAAAAATTAAAACGTTTATGATTATTTTATTATGATTAATATCCTTCAAAATCTGTTTTTATTATGTCCCTTTCAATCATCAACAAATACTGGCCTATGCAATTCTGTCATTGTTTTCCTTCATATTGAGAGTAGTACAAGGTTCTTTGGTGTGTTTGATAATACTACTGGTAAGCTTAAAAAGCCATGACCCACAAGAATATCCAATTATGAATTCCCCAGTACTTTTTAATGTTTTATTTAACTGCACATTACACCCACAAAATAACTATTAACAATTTAGTCCTAAAAATATAATTAGTTTTTTCTGTAGCTAAAGATTTCAGAAAAAATCGTTTACAAATAATAACACATGAAGCCCTCTCAAAACAAATCGAGGTATTATTAATCCTTTGCAAGCTGCTCATTGCACCTTTATGGCCCTTAAATGATCATTCTGATAAAAGCTAAAATAAAAATTAACGGTTTTCCGAACTTTCATTTGTTGAACTGCCTAATAAAATATTTGTTCATTTTTTACATGATCCAGGATGTAATTTTTAAAGGATGACTCTGATATACCTTTAGATACAAAACTAGGGAGTTTTAGTTTACAATGCAGTACTATTAATTACAATAAAATTAATATTGCTTGCATAACTTTAAAATATATACAATTTTAGTGATTTCTCTACACATTTAATGAAAAATCTAAGGTCCAAAGAACTCTTAAATCTACGTTTCAAATGTTATTTCAAATGCTTTAATAGCAAACTATGATTTAAGTACTATACAAATGATTATAATTGCATAAGGAAGACAATCAAATGCAGTAGAGTGTAAAGGTTTATCAGTTAGATAGACGCTTTGCCCGAGGATTATACGCTAGGCTAAGCAGAAGATGGAATTATGGATAATAAGTCTGTTAAAAAAGGTGAACTAACTCAGTAAGACATTGTTAACGCTTTTGTATTGATATAGTCAATACGTTGTCTCTTCATAATGAAGAATAGTAATAATTAATTGTGGTAATTTCTTTTATTCGAGGAATCTAGGGAGGAAATGAAGATGCATCGGTCAAAATTCTTTAGTTAGGTAGATTGTGTTAATCAAAAGTTGAATTGGGCAATGGTGATTAATGGTTGAGTGTAGATTTTCATTTATGTAACAATTTCGTTTGATTTAATTTATGCATTGTGTGAGAGCCTTAACTGCCTTAATTAATTTGTCTACAGGCATCAAAGAATCGAGCTCAGCCATGGTAAGGACTCAATTATTGTGAAGTAATTTCGCCTTGATATTTACAAATAGTACCATAAAAACCCGTTTGAATAAAAGTTTAGCACATCAGGACTATGAGAATAAGAAAAGTATGTTAAAATAGCAAAATCCCTCGAGTTTTTAATAGCATAAGTATTACAATATTTATTTCCTTTAAATTTATGTTCAACGTGTTTTCATTTGCATGTAATGTAGTTCAATACGAGCTATGTTTTTTAAACGTATACTCATAGTATTTACTTGCCAGGTTAGAGGCTTTCGATACTGTATATACTTTTATGAAATATCGACCTGCTAGGTATTTTAAACCAAATGTGAATGAGAAATGGGAGTAGGATGACTGTAGGTCATATAATAACCTAATGGAACTTTCGTTAAACATATTTATTCTTATATACTGTCGATATAGTCTTAGATCTATTTTTACAGATCTATACACAATATAATAAATTTAAGCATCATACATTTGATGTAGGTTTTTCCAGTCCAAGATTCATTCGAAGAAGCTGATTTGTTATTCTGGTTCAGCACTAAGAGTAAATTAAGGGAAATTAAGGTCATGTTGCAATTTGTCTTCTGTCCTTTGCCTGGACTGAAGTTGTAGCAGTTGGTGCGCGTCTTAGTTCATGCCTAGACATGATATGTATCATTGAATTAAATTTTTTTTATCAGTATCTGGAAATGAACTCTCTAATTTTAATAAACTACGAATTCTCGTATGATAGTCATACATTGTTGAAACCAAAAGTAAACTCACCAAGCTTTTGTTACAAGTCACGAATTTTCTAAGTATGTAACTTTGAACACATTGCAGACATAAAACAAAACAAACAATGGGCGCGTTCATCCGCATTCCACCGGTGGGTAATATACTAACCTATAATAAGTGAACGGTAGTGGTGGACGTACCATCTACCGATCATTGTTGTGCATCCACCGATGTTGTGTTTACGGTGGATTCGGTAAGTAACCGGACATTGTTGATTGTCAAGATGCGGTGGATTTGCCTATTAGTGACTATGGTAATCGGTTACTCACCGGTGGAATGCGGCTGAACGCGCCCAATGTATACGTTCCCCAGTGCACCATCGGTGTTTGAAAAATACGATGAAATAAGACTTTGTGTTGTGCTTTAATGCATATCTTGAAAATTATGCTTCCGGCAGAAAACTATAGTTTGACTGTTTTTGTTGTTCAAACACTATGTTTGATCCGGGGATTTGAGTTTCTTAAGGCAAGAGATAACATATTGTATGTTTTGAGTTTAAATATACAAAAACTGTAACATTAAAGAGAATCCAATGTACGTTTTTATTTAATTTGTTACATTATCCTTAGTACTAAAATGCTTATCGTACTAAAATGAAGCTTATCAAAAGCTAGGAATTCTTTCCCGCACCCCCGGTATTTAGAAATGCCTATAACATATTAATAATATCTAACAAAAAATAAAAAGTTATAGAATGGAACAAAAATATGAATGCTCAAGCCAATAATAACTAGCGATAATAATTTTTATGAATTGATATCGATCCCAATTTATGCAGGGGTTAAAAAAAGTAATTATTATATTCAGAACCTGATTCTATAGCCAGAAATAAGTAAATGTATGATAACATTTCTTTAATTTGCTCCATTGGCTGTCTAAAAGTACGTATTTTTAAGATCTATTAACACAACTTGGCATGTATTTGAGGTATCAACTCCAAAACTACATAAACACCGCTTGATGTAGCTAATTAATTATTATACGGAGTATGAAGTATCCAAGTTTTATCACTTAAAAATGGTAACTATTTATAGTTTTAAAGTGTGGTGTTAATGTATCAAAAACTGTGAACTATATAAAAAGTGTGAAGTGGCAAACAAATTTACGATTTCATTTTTAAAAAAGTGTAAAAAAATTTACGTAAAAATTTACTGACCAATTTAAAATTTCCTCTCATTTACATGTACAAGTTTGCTAAATTATCATTAAATATTATATATGATTGCTATAGTTTGTGTTGTTTAGTTAAATTAATAAAAAAAAATTATTTGTTATTTTATTGAATAACTGTTTAACATGGATTTTGATAAAATCCTCTCTATTGAGTGAATATGTATTAGTGAATAAAAATAAGTTAATCCATTCTCCTCGAGATGAAAATGTTAAGTATGGAGTAAATTACTTAGATCTACTATATTGGATATTACTTAGTTTTGATTTTATCTATGTTTAGTTTTTAATCAAAACTATCTTGTTCAACTAAACTTTATTTTTTTTAAACATATAATAGAAAATGGAACAGTGTTTCGTTGAAACTTCTTAAGAATTTATAGAAAATAAAACATATATAAATAAAACCCATCTTAACATTTATTTATAAAACTCGCAACGTCAAATTAAAGTTAAGGAGTTTGTTTAGTTATGACAGGAATGATATCACATTATTCCGTGTTTTATTCAAACCATGCGTCGGTCACTTTGCCAGCTCGGTAAGTGCATTTTGCAATGGAAATCCCAAGAGAATTTCGCTAATGTTTTGTTTATGTAGGCTATGAATAATTCAATTGAATCCTGGTCACCGTCCAGTATGACCCGACGCATCGTACATTCCCTGCTGCACTGAACATAATACAGATTGAACAATTATTTGTTAAAACTGTTTGTGGCTAGTTTTGTGAAGTGTATTTTTATCATGAAGTAGAAAATGAATTTTTTTATTTCCTTATAATTTTAAGCAATCTTAATAGTTCTTGACTTAAAAATAATTTTCCTAAATTATGTTAAGGGTTTTTATACTTGACTCTCAATTAATACTTAACAACGGGTATTTTTTCAGTACCAATGTGCATCATTCAGTCTTTTAGCGAATATCCTCATAGGGAATAAGCTACTACACTACCACAGATATCATGGCAGGTGATTCAATAACCAGCTTCATCGAATCGCCGGAATGGGAATTGAGGGTACAGAGAAATGAACCCCCGACCAAAGTCTTTAGTTATTTACATAACAAAATTAAAATAATCAAATACGATGTCTGCACAATTGAGTCCTTAAAAAAATCATTATTGCTCTGCCAGAAAATTGGCTACCAGGAAATATAAAGCGGTAAACATTTAGTTTTCCATATGTTATCCTTAGCGAAAATAAATATAATGCTACATATTGCTTATTTCTCGATTATATTAATACAATTTGCTTTCAGCTTCATCTAGTTGTGTATAAGCCGATAATCCACGATGATATCCATATAGATAATAAATTAACCCCTATGGAAAAATTATATACTTAAATATATTAAAAATATATCTTAAAATACCAATATATATAAAATATATTATCAAATATATTTACTTTAGTATATATTTAAAATATATTTGAAATATATACCAGGATATATTTCAAATACATTTAATGAAATATATTTTAGGAATATATTTTGAAATACATAACATATATATTTCAATTCAAGTAAGACTTATATATTAAGAAATACTGTTAGTGAAATATATTTAAAATATATTCTTATATATATTTCAAATATATTTAATGAAATATATTTTTTAAATATATTTTGCAATACATTACAAATATATTAAAACTGAAGTAAGACAGTACAGGGTGTCTATTGAAGAACTCCGGGATTTTAAAAATTAATATCTTAATAACTGTTGAAGATAGCAAAATGCAGTTAATTTAATTTATTTGAAACGAGTAGCTCATAAGGTTTAACTCATAGCAATTGGGAATGTTTTTGTCAAGAGCTGGCAGCGCTGCGGAACATTAACCTTGAAACAACGTATCGTGGCTGTCAAGTGCTGTCTGGTTTGTTGTGCTAAAGACAGCGCCGCAACAAAAGGCTCAATACGTTATTTGGCTAGTATAAACTAAATCTGTTGTTACGATACAAAGAATCCTTCGAAAATTCGTGATGTTGACCACCTCAGGCAACGAATAATTAATTTTGTGGCAGCCGCTCCCCCCCCCAGAAATGTCAGCCAGGACATATAAGGAGGTGGAATATCGTTATGATGTGTCCTGTGCCGCTAAGAGGGCCCATTTTGAACTTTATGAAATCGCTAAAAAACTTGAAAATGCAACCTTTTAATCATGTATAAAACAGTTACATAAGCTTATTGCTTCATAAAAATATTTTGCCTCAAAACACTGAAGTTCTTTTATAAATACCCTGTATATATTAATATATATTTAAATATTAAATATAACCTTATAATAAATATAAGGTTATATTAATTTAACCTTATCGGTTATGTTGGGTGTAAACATAATTACACCAATATAGATGGAAACTTAAAAAGTACTGACCAGAATGAGTACTGACCAGAATGTACTCACATATATATAAAAATTACAAAGAAAAATTACATGTCTAATAATTGATATTTCTCAGTCAATTTTTATGCAATCCTATTCTATATAGGATGTTTTATATTTAACGAAACACTATTGAAATACATCTCAATATACTGCCACCCAACACATATTGTAATGCCCAATGCTAAATCAGATTATGTACGATTAACAGAGCATCTACTGTATGAGACTTTTAAAAATGCGGAAGTGAAAATAGCCTATGGAACTAAAAAATAATAATAATTCATTCGATTTATAAGCGATCACAACCAACAGTACAAAAGGAAAAAGAGGACTTGTCGAAAGCAAGGGAGTGTATGAACTTAAATGTTGGAACTGCGATATGGTAACATCTATTTTGGACAAACTTTAGAATAAATTTTCATATAAGATACAAAGAACATTTACAGTCTTCACCAACTCCTATGATAAACTTTAAGTATATGCAACGTGTGTTAGATACAACAGCAACTATTTAGATACAACAGCAACTATTTAATTACTGAATGCTGTCCATTAAAAATAGACTAGTGCTACAACGCAAAAGCATTGAAACTTCAACTTCAAAAGAAAACAGCGTTCCCAATCAGTTTTACATCCTAAGTTATGCCACGTCTCCCATGAGTCGAAGTGGCCGTGAGGGTTACGGCGTAGGGTAGGTAGAGCGAAGGTCCGGGGTCGAATACCAGCGGTGTCGCCCTTTTTTTGTTCATGAAAATCAAATATAAGGCTAATATTATATATTTATTTATCAATACATTAATTTTTTGAAGAGTTTTGACAATTAAATTGGAAAAAGTTATATTTTGAAATTTGTTTGGAAATATAATTGAAATATATTTATAATATATTCTTATTCCAAACAACAATATATTTACCTAAATATATTACAAATATAAAATTATATGTTATTATCAACAAACAATAATATAATTAAAATATATTTTAGGCATAAATTATATATATAAATATAAATTTGGTAAATATATAATTATATCTTCCTGGGTCCCATAATTTGTATATTTAAATATATTTCAAATATATGACGTTTTATTCTAAAATATATTATTATATATTTTTTAAAATATATTTTAAATATAAATTTTTCTATATGGGAAATTTCATATATTCATTTTACCCTGACATATCTAGTTAAAACTTGTTATTTTGGTCTTTTCTTCTGGATAGTGATTTAAAACCATCCAGTTTGTCCATACCTGCAGCAGCAGACCTGCACAATTATTATACACGTTCTTCTAAAGAAAAAAATAACATATATCGCTTATGTCAACCTTAAAATAGAAGATTGATTAGCTTATTTTTTAACTTTGTTATCAATTATAATTTTTTTATAAACCTATACAATACCTTCAACTCTGGAATGTATTAAGCACACCTCTAAAAGTTTAGCCAATTTCATGGCTTAATGATGACCTATATCGAATGCAAAGTTTCAAGTTGATATCTTGTGTAAATCACGATCTGTAAATCATTTCGTTGAGTAAAAGAAGCAGATGTGAACCAAGAAAAATATTTAATATGTATTTAATTGAATTAATTATTGTTGTAATTATTTAACCAGTCTCAACCTTTTTTACACTTATAGTTGAGATATAAAGCACCAAATATACTTTGCACTATATTCATGGATATTTTTCAATTGTATCTCCATCAAGCGAAGGATATCCTTACAAGTCGCCCAACAGCTATGAATTATAACGCCCGTTTGACGCTTAGCTTCCAACCGTAAATAACAGCCCATTACCAATTTGGCGGGAGTTCAGGACTGTCTGTTTGGCACTGCTGAGAGGATACCATCTGCTATTTACTGTCTCTTGGTCTTACATAAATCATATAAGGGGTGGGTATAGGCGTAATTTACAAATTATTGTGCTGAACTGAGTCATTTTAATGTCACAAATCTAGTAAATCTTTTTTATGAATGTTCCTCAATTTTACTATAATCAGGTGACATTTTGTAAAGTTTACTTTACAAAAGGTAACCACAAAAATGGGCCAAAGGTAAAAGTTCAAAGAAATTAAACCAAAGAGCTATAATTTCTTTGATTGATTATCCATTAGTTATTTAATGTAATGAAATTCATTGTTGAGAGATTTAACGAAAGTATAAAAAATCTGTGGTGTTAAAATATGTTATATATGACATTTCTAAACACAAATAGTGTATAATATGTTTACGCAATTATATGACATTTAAGAAAATGGGAATATAAATTATGTGATGTACTCTTATTTGAAAGAACTTGAACATATAAATGAAGCATCTGTGATGTATTCAATTGCACATGGAAGGCTTCGGAACGCTTTGGCTTCACTCCAGCACATTGGAAAAACATTCTCCGGTCAAGTTTATAACTCGAATTGGTTTTCAATAAAAACTTTTATTCCTTGATCATCGTTTCGTGGCTGTGTGGTACCGGTTCTTCCCATAAACTCTTCCAATTTAGAAGAGATATCAGTTAAATATAAAACATATTACATTTAAAATTCATATCTAGAATGTTATTATATTTAGCCATACGAAAACTGTTTACAGGATATTCAGAACCTCATAACAAACATAACAAGTTTTATACAATAATTTCAAAGAGGTGCTTTGCAATTCTTGTTAAGGAATTTGATGGACAGAGCAAAACTTTGTTCAAATGTCAATGGCGGATTGTTTGAACACATAACCTTAACTAAATATGTTCAAACTTGAATTATAGGTTGTATGAAATGTAAAGATTAACAAAACAATACCCATTTCATATTTATATGTGCATTATTCAATTGGAAAGATGGGTTGCGTTTAGAAAGACACCCTGCGTAAATGTAATTTATTATTCATTTAGATCAAAGGAATTCACCCTGTATTGGGATCGTGTTTTACATCAAATTTTACTTGTATTCCTTGTGGGAAGTGTTCTAGAAATACAACATATAGAAAATCAATAATATCAGTATTAATTTTTTTTAATTTCTTGATTATATTTAGACTAAGTGTATTGAAATTTTATCTGCAAACAAACGCCATTCACACTTTTTTCCGTATCCTCTAAAGATAACAACAAATGTTCAGAGAAACACTGACCGGAAATAGATTTTTCAAGATGACGGTTGGAGCACAGCAGGGATTTTCGGCGACTTTTGGCATTTTCATTAGGAAGGTTTACTTAATATCTGTTTACTTAACATAAGTGCCAACTTGTTCAGGATTTGTTTTTTCGATGCGTTTTCATGCCTAAAATTTCAGAAGTATTTTTGATACAACCCTTAAGGCAATTTTAAAAAACTGAAAATTTGGTTAGGGACATGAAATTGACCTTGGATTTGCGGAATTTTGATTCTTCCACAAAACCCTTAAAAATAGTGATCACCCGTAGAGGGATTGATTTGAGAATCCCCCCTTAAAAAATGCGGTTTGAGGGCATGGGCCAATATGACAAGTAAAGCAAGAAGTAGTACATTTTTAGCTGAAACTCATGTGTAAAGTAGCTTAAACCTATATTGTTTAAGTAATTAAACCGGTCAGGGGCTTTTGGGACATATTATGCAATAATTGCGTAAATAAATTAAAATCATATACAGATGTGCATTACCATATTTGAAGAATAAAATCAATTAAGTGCTTATTCGATTTTTCTCAAGCTTATTAATGCCTAGAATAGTCCTGAAAAACCTTTAATTTGAAAAGGAAGTGTCTTTCATGACAACAGTAATAATTCATCTATTTCAATTTCAATTCTAGACACAAAATACAATAGAATCTAGAAATGATAAATAAATAACTAAATTAGCTTTGATGAATAACTAAATTTGTGAATTAAAGTTAACCGCTTATGGTCGATTGGTATCAAGAAAGGTTATAACATTACGGTTAAATGATAGAAGACATTAGTTCGTTGAAGGTACTAAATTTATCCATAATTATTTATGATATGAGACAATATAAGGGAAACCTCATTGCCCCATTTGAGAGGCTATAGGAATATGCTCATATAATAAGCAAAACACCTTTTTTAATTCCTTGTTAAAACCGTATCTTAATGCTATCTGTACTCGTATTGCCACGTTGGGTTCCGAAATCGTATATATGGTTAAATTCAATATTACAAACGAGTTATTTGAGATTTCTAAGGTACCTTATCTAAATGTAAAAACCACCGGTCAGGTATGCTGGACAAAGAGTAAAAGTCAAACGAAAATCATACAAAAGGAGAATCATAAATGCTCGTTTACTATTGTTTGGAAAACAAAAGGCTAAATCAACGCAATACGTATTATCGTGCCTGTGTGAGTCTCGTTTTTCCTTAACAATCCTCGCAGAAACTTTATTTGACGCTCTTACATTCAGGCAACAGCATATTTTAAACTCGATAGTAAGACTTTTAATAAAACAATTTATACTTATAAATTAAATAGCCTAGTCATAGAAAAACCCGACAAGTTTTCTTTATTACTTATTTTCATAGACGTGGTTTTTGTTAAATTCTAGGAATACAAGTCCTGTAAATATAGAAGTACAGGGAGATTCGTGGTAATGAAAAATCAACATTTATAGAAAGCACAATGAAATACCTAAAATACGAGGTACATGGTATTTGAATTATTTTTGATAATATATATGTGTGTTAATAAATCAACATAGTTTATTTGGCCAGATTAAAAACTATTTTTATGAGTCAAGCCAAACTACAAACAATTGTCAACAAACTAAACACTTATCATTCTTTCTAATCGTTTAATAGGTATCAAGGGTAATCTAACTTACAACTATTGAGTATTAAAAGGTCAAGGCAACGTTCACTGACTACCGGTAGTCGCGGATACTGGAAAGGACCTATTCCTGCAAGATGGAATTAAACTTGTTCCTGATTTTTGAACGATGAACGATTGTAACGTGTGTAATAGTTTATAATGTTTAGTATCGTTAAGTTAATAATTTGAAACCTGTGCTCTTAATATAGAAAATCTTAATATGTTTTTAATATTATACTTGTACCTACCATTATTAAAAATATGATGCATTTTTACACTAAACACTATTCAATATTTAAATGTTTTAAAATTTCGATTGAAAAAACAAAACTAAGGCAATTAAAATTGATTGCGGCATTGAATTCGTCATGAAAGATTAATTTGAAATGATGGGCAACAATATCACCTTCGTAATTAAATCGACTAATCTCGTTGCAAAATGGTGGATCCAAGGTGGCGATCGAAAATATCCAATGCATCAAAATCGTTAAAATGGCTCATCAGTGATTGGTGGGGGTTATTAGCGAAGTTCCAAAGGGTTAGTACGCTATTAGCAATACACGTGCACGGTGGTTCTGAAGCTTCAATTTTATTTTTGAATCCCTCCAATTCCAAAAACACGATCCATCACAAACTCTATAGATGCCGGTATGAATGTGTGTTGGCTCTCTGGTTGTTGCAACTTTTGTCAGATTTTCTTCAAATCTGATAAAACATTTCTTTCAATCATATCTAAATAGGGTTTGTTAAACAAAATCGGAGCACCCCTAATCTCACTTTTGCAGAATAAATGCCCCAAATTTGGGGTTTCGGGTCCAGGAGGGGAACATAAGCCCCAAACGTAAACTAATTTATTTCGCATTAAAGATTATAAAAAAACAAATAATTTAAGCCGTCTTAAAGTTTTAGCACCAAAAATAACTTATAACCGAAAATATGAATTTATTAAACGCAATACATTATTTTAAACTCTAGCTGCCGCAATTATCATCCGATACACTTAACAAATTTGGTAGATATATTAACTCCTACGATCTGATTGGTCAACTAATCGAGGAAATAAATCGAAATCTCTATTTCCAGTTCAGGGACCTAAAGCCCAAGTTCGGCTTTCGGATCTAAAACGGTGAATTTATGTCACTGCTTTTCTAATATCTTGGAAACGAATCAATATTTAATAATCGAATTTTGGCATCATAATTACTCTGGTAGTTAATTATTTGTGGCGAATACAAGATGGCGGTTGAAAATGAACTTACACTAAAAACCACACAATTATTACTATTGATTAGCGTAAAAGTTTTGGGGGTGGTCTAGTGTAGACATTAAAAAAAAGTAGATGTGGGACTCTTAAAAGTACCTGATATATGTATTTCAGATAAACAATATTTAAGCCTTTTAAAGTCACGTAGACGGAGGGAATTCTTCTGCATTTCAAATATTTAGCTCGTTTGGAAATGTTTATCTTATTATAAAAATTTATATTAAGTGTGAATTGAAAATGTTATTCTTCTTTTACGTAATTTAAAAACACATTCCCATATGTCGACTTCAAACTTTAAGCAGTTACACTGCCTTGACATCCCAAGTATTAAAAGTTTGACAGTCATCATAGTTGATGCTGTAGCTCCTTTGTCAGGAACGTCAACTCTTCTGAAATTTGCACTAAAGAGAAATTTGTTTCAATTTTAAATATTAATTTTTTCATAATGAATTAAATATTTCATAAAAAAACAAGAACTAAATAATGTTGCGCATTATTTAAATGAAATATTTTACGAACCTAATGGAATTTTCTAAGTTATTAATAAGTGGCTTCTTAAATTTTAAAACATATTACATGTCACATACTAACCATAAACTTAATTGCTATATGTTTTTAACTACCTATTCAAAAAATATGCAAATAGGAAGTATAAGTAAATTACGGTTACATTCATACCCTTTTATAACATTTGATGATGAGTAAAAAATTATTAGTTCACTTCTGAAAATACATATTTAAAGCGAGTAATTGAACTCTTTAATTTAAAAGAAACATAAGGGTAAGTTGTGTTTTGATATTCTGGTTTTTTGTATTTTTACGATAAAAGTCAATAAAGGTTATTGAAATTAATAAGCGACTCAAAATCAGTAAGGCCCATGTATATAAGGCGAGTGAGATTCACGAGTTGGGAAAACAATTCCTTTGATAGCTTACACAAGTCTTTCAAATTATGTAGAGTTAGAGAATGTTACTTACATAGACATACTTCATAAGCATATTTCTAGATTTTTTTCCTTTTTTGATCTGAAGGAAAAAATCATTTACTCTCATTCTTGAAGGAAAGTTACCTTTCGAAGGTGCGAATTCGCCTCTTACCACTTCAGGTGGCTTATGAGAGTATGAAACATTGCAGGTTGTAGCAGCTAAGTGTATCGTCCGTCGTAAGTTAGCTACTCAACACTTCTCTGTAGCAGACACCTCTTACTGCGAGAAGACAGATCACATGAGTCGCATTATGGGATGATAACTTTTTATACAAGCCATTAAAGCTTAAAAGATCACTATCTACCATTCTCAAAAGATTGCACTTCTACCTCTGCCCAATCAAAATTAGTTTGAGTGTTTTTTTCTCAAATAAGAACCTTTTAAAATATACAAATATATATCAAAGACATTTTTGCAATTTGTTTTAACTTATTAGGCCTGAATTTAAATCTTTGCTGGTAAATTCGCTTTGCCAATTGCTATATCAATATTTATCAATTGCCAAAGCAGTTAATAGTGTCATATTCAAATTGACCATTAATATCTAAGCTTCAGTTTTTAATTATTTTTCCTCCTTCCTTCTTCTTCACCAACGTGCGTCTGA
Source organism: Flexamia atlantica (assembly GCA_035578135.1). NCBI lineage: Eukaryota > Metazoa > Arthropoda > Insecta > Hemiptera > Cicadellidae > Flexamia > Flexamia atlantica. Next base: position 43,638 of record JAQJVK010000334.1, read on the forward strand.
TGATGAATTAGTGAGAACCATCACCAATCGCCTCTTAAGGTTAAGGATCACTTGATAGTATGTTTTTAAGCCAGAACACGCAAAGGTTTCACATTTATGAAACAAATGAACAATATAATGTGTCTTATTGCTTCAAACGGCTGTTACTGAAGTGGAAAATACTGCAATGAAACTTTAAATACAAAACGTCGAGTGACTTTATTTCTAAACGTTTGCTATCCAAATTGAAATAGTAACGATGATAACCATAGCGGGTGATTTTTATGATTGGAAGTGCTGTTGATCAGCATTTTAAATTACTTTAATTTTAATTATTTGATTATTGTGTTTAAAATGGTTGTAGTTTTAATTAAAAGTAAAACCCAATACACTCACAACACTTCAATATGATAAATGAAGATTTATACACAATTATGACTTAAACCTGATGGTATTTTAAACCTTATGGTATTTATAGTTATATAAAATATTATTTTACGTATAAATGTTACATGTACCATCCAAAATATAAAGATTTCTTAAAAATATATAATGTGCTAAGTTATAAGTCTTTTGAAAGGTAAACGTTTAGGGTACACCTCATTTATCAGCCCTGTGGCTTGTTTGTTAGACAACCTGAGAGGGGTTAGTGTTCACACTTACAATGCATCAAACCTTAAAATGCATACATTTAAGATTCGTTTTAATACAATAGTTTACTCCTACAAAACCAAAAATTGTTGAGATGCACGATTTTTAAAACCCAAATTAGATAAGAAGTAAAAAATAAATCGTAAGCAAGCGGAGAGAAAATAAAAGTTGGATCTACATTTCAAACTGTTTACTCAAAGTTTCTGATGGTAGTGAACTCTTGCGATTTTTTTCTAACCATAGAGTAAAATTTAAAAAAAAAACACAATGTAAAATCTTTAGTTCTGCCAACAAAAAGAAACGGAGATCTTTATGAAGCCCTTGTTAGAATTTCATTCCTTCAACTTAATGAATCAAAGCGGTGGGGAACTGTTTTTCATTTAAAGCAAAAAGTAATATTTCCTTCATGATTTAAAACATTTTTTAAAAGGTTCATACTTAATCACACTTCATCAAATAGCAAATACAAATGACGTGTGTATTGCAAGTTAAACACCTCCCTGCTTTAATATTATTACTACTATTGTTGTTATTGAATTATGAATTTCAAAGATCTGCTTCTGGTAATCTTTCCATGTCCAATGGAGGATGCTTATGGTGTGTTCATTTTTCAATCATTTTCCCTACAAAGAGTCAACATGTTAATATATAAGTCTTTAACATGTGATTCATCGGAGGTTTTGTTTCAGATTAAGAATAATGACACACATTAAAGATGTATATTGTCTATTCTGATCCATGCAAAGTTATAGCAAAAAATAACTTAAAATTATTGATAAAGGTATTGTCATTAAAAAATTAAAGGCACGTCATACAATCATGTTTTTGTTAATAAATGACGATGAGCCACTATACTTCTTTGTTAAATCGTATTTCCTAAGTTTTGGGGACTACACATTTTCTATTAATACCCTGGATATTTTACACAAACATGAATTTTTCCCAAGAGAAATGTGGTGATGCGAATCATCATTAAGGAATAATGTATTAAGGTACTGTAGTTACAATTCCGCAAACCACTTTAAAACCTTTAATTTGTTTTTATGAAATGAGGAGTTTACATCAATTTAGGTAATAAATTAATAAACCATCTTTATTCCTCTCTGAATAATCCAGTTAAATTAATTACAATAATTATTCTGAATTGTAATTGACATTTAAATTTACTTTGAAATCATACTTTCCTACAAATGGCAAAGTCCAGGTGGTGCCGCTTGACAAGGGTAATAACCACAAGTAAAATGTAAATGCTATTAATTCGTCCTTTCCAGTTCTTGTAAAAACATTCGGGACTTCAATTTAATAATTTCCACTAATCCCAAGATAACCCCATTCTAGGGAAAGAGCCTTACACTCAAAACATTCTTCCTTTAGTCATGTAAACGTTATAGAAGCTGGATTTTTAAAGTTAATCGACAAAACAGTTGATTATGGAGGATCTATTTTCTATTGCGTATGACATTTGGATTTTCTAACTGAAATCCTCTTGTTTATTTCTGTTTTGTTTTTTAAAGAGACATTCTTTCTAGTAATTCTATAATTAGATATATTATTAAATAGTTTTTGTCTGAAAGGAAGTGTTAAACCAAAATGGGAATGATGAATATCCTAGTAAAATTTGATGGAAAAACACTTTAACTGTTACGATTTTAATTATTTTTAAGCGTAGGATGTTAAAATTTAAATTTTTTATATATAACTTTTTAAAACTACAAGTGAATACTGTTTTGCGGATAATGTCTGTCCCTAAAAACATATATAACAAATCTTCGTTTGATCAGTCGTATTTATAAAAAAATAAAACTAAATTAGTAGCAAGCTTAAATATCAGATTTGAATTTCTTAAATTATGAATAACTGTCATAAAACTGTGTACGACGGATGCAAATGCAATGTCTATCCACAAAATTATAAAATCAAAGAAACCTCTCAGTAAGATTAAGAGTTTGATTTTGATATAAGTTAAAAGAGGGTTCGTAAACTGAATGTTCGAGAAAATTGAAATCCATCATTCAATTCTGAAGATGCCTCATGCAATATGTTCTAGGATTGGATTCTCCTTGCATATTGCAGCCAAGTGAGCACATATTTCACATCAACACTTCCGGATATATCATAATCTAAATTTAGGTCCCTTAGAAGAAAGTTTCTCGTAGTTTTGCATGTAATTTGAGCTTTTTAAACCAAAAGTAGTAGACGATAATTTAACTCTAATCAAGTTAAAATAAAAACTAGAAGGAATAGAAAAATCCTTTATAAAAAGTTTGAAAAGTGCGCCACAACAATCTGCTGATTAGTTTAATTGAATTTTAAGATATAATATATGAAAGTGATTACATTTTCACATTTTCATCTGGATTGTAGAATCAGTCTCTTACAATCTTCATAATCATCTCTTAAATTTAACATAAGTTTTTCATGTAGAGAGTTAATAGATGTGCTTGTTTACCTGTATTCCAGCAGTAAATAGGGTATGATAAAAAAGCAGCGAACACGTAATAAAAATCTGTAGAGAAGACACATAATAACATTAGTTAAGTGACGGATAAGAAAACTCTGAAACTCTTTAAAAAATGTGGAGTTTTACTTTTGCAATAAAAAAACGATATTTACTGGAACATAAATAAACAGCTATTTGTGTATTAAGAGCCCAATGACTATCTGTGTCATTGGGCACGATTATTAAATCAGTTTAACTTATTAACTAACCTGTACAAAAATATTCATTGACGTTATGTTTGCTTATTCTATTGGAAAGAACCGGAGTTAGTGTATAGAAACGCCGACTGTGAAATCAGCTGATTTAGAGCAACTAAAATTTAGAACACGGTGAGTGTCATTGGATTTTTGACAATAGAAACTGGTCTTTGGTGTTAGACGTCATAGTTATCTCTCTTGTGTGCCAACTTAACCAACACTAATAAGTAACCCTGATTTAGTGAGCGGGAATGAAGTGAACGCGGAAATGAACGGTTTTGCGTACTTTTTACAGGTGTGGTGATGTGATTATTTTCATGCAGTGGTTGGAAAAGATACTAGTACAGTATTTCTTTACTAGTGCAGTATATCTTTGCCAGCTTTAATGGTAATTTTCTTCACTTGGATGCAACTTTTTATCTTTGAGGTTTTATTTCTAGTTTAGTTTATTCATTTGCCCTAAAACTAAAAAAACGACAATATATACTTTTTTATATATATTTTTGTTACATTTATGAAAAACATTATCTATAATTTTTATTTTGCGAAGATCCAGTTTTTAGCGATAAAAATACTTAGCTGTTGGGTAACGCCCACAATATTTTATAGTTGCCTTTTTGTACTCATTATTTTACTAAATATTATTTGGTATAATGTAATATGTAAAGCAATTAAAATCTCATTTAAATTCTAAACGTTTTACAAAATATTAAAAAAATATATTTTGCCTATTATGAATGATAATGGTCTTAAAACTTTTGATAATACCAATTTCTAAGAAATATTAGATAGATGAGCTATTATGTGGCATGTTAATAAAAAACCTAATGAATGACGATACACATACAAACGCAATGTAACTTCCTAGTCCGGTAACCTGTTTATTTAGTAAAACTATAAAAGTTGCTGCTTATCATACTTACCATTAAATTGACGCACTTATTGAATCTATAAAAAAAGTGAAATTTGAGAGGGACTTGTAAGGAAACAGGCCACGAAGCCGCAGGGAAATCAGTCAAGTCCGAGTCAACACTGGCTTGTCCCCACAAGAGACATTCCCACCAGAAATTTCGTTAGATAATTTCCTTCCCAGAAAACTCACGCTTTAATATTTTAGCGTTTGATCAATTTGACAAAGTAATTACTATTGAAGATCCTACTTTCCTCTTTAGTTATGAGTTGTCAGTTTATAGGTTTGGTAATTATTTTACGGCGCAATAAATAGACGAAAAATTTAGTGGGTGAAGTCAAAAATTCGTTTCAACTATATAGGCTTAATAATTAGATTTTTTTCTAAATGCATTAATAATACTTCTAAGGTTATGGTAAGATGGATAGTAAATTGAAATTCATACTTTTGAATGTTTAAAACGTTTTTTACATGTTTAACTTAGTTTAGAACCATATTTGATTCGAGCCTTTATTGTATAGCTGAGGTCTCTATGGTATTTTTTTCAATCCATCTGCACTAAAACGAGAGAAAAAAACTAATATTTCATTTAAAATATCTCATTTACTGACTGTTAATATAATGTTGCTCCTTTAGACAAATAATATAAAAAACTACACAAATATATTTCTGATATCGGTGAACTAGAGAACCAGTTTGGTATCAAAAATACATATGAATTAATCGAAAAAATAATTTTAAATAAATGATTGAAACTGCGTGTTTTTATCGTTTTGCGCTTCAAACATGTATACCAATGTACAAACTAGTCAATCTTCCAAAAATACTTATTTACTCCCGATAAATAACGGCTTAAGTAAAACTTATATTGATGAATCAGTATGATTAATTAAAATTGCAATTACTCAAAACTATTCGGAATTTGATTCTAAAATTTGCTAAATTAAGGATTAGCCACGGGCTCCCTACTTTCATGTTTTATATCGCATATATTTGAGATTAAAATAAAATCAATTTCAAGAAAATATAGTGTCACGGCTATTTCAAATCGCACCTACACCGAGCGAGCGAGACTGGCACCTTCTGCCCGGGCTTTCCTGGCCCTGCGGAACCCACCTCTTCCCCCGTTCCCTTTGGAAAAGGCCTTGCAAAGAGGCCACTCTGTTTTTTTTTTTTTTTTTTTTTTTTAGTGGATACGGTCTGGGACAAAATTATAGAGAATGAGGCAAACTGGGATTGTATTCACTATTCGTCCGGGGTGTCATTGACAAGAAACACGACCCGGGAAACATTGATATTACAACTTTACAGCGAGACAGGGAACGAGCCCCATAGGCGGAAGCCAAAGTTAGGCCTAGCCTGATGAAATAATATAAACAATTCGAGGCAATAATTCAGTAGAGTAGAGGAGTTTTTCAATTAGGTAACTCTGTAAAAAATTAAAATAAACTTGATTTGATGATCCGTCTAAATAAATCATTTAAGCATTTAAAAATCACTAAATATGCAGGCCTAATGAAATGGGGGTATTTTCATAATTTCTACAAAAAAATGTTTTCCAGAATTTCAGGAAATATTGCTTCATTTTAAAATACTTATATACATTTTATGCGTTGTATAAACAATAGTGATGATTACGCTTAAACGGCTCCACGGATTCGTATGCATATTGTCTTCAATATTTTATTTCATTTTTAAGCTAAATATGTTAATAAGTTACTAGGATTTCTGGCATATAATTTAATTTTAAATTTTCCTTACTAAGACTTCGTTAAAAATGGAACTAATTATATAAGATTATATTCGACACGAAGTATAATTTCATAATATCGAATATAAACTTTGTAGTATGAATTGGGGCAGATTTTATTCCACTTAATAGATCAACTAATGTTCTTAGCTCATGTTACTTGAGTAGGCCTAATTAAATCATCTTAGAATATTTTTATGTAATTTCTCCTGAGCAGAAAACGGGAGGTTGGTGTAGACCTGAACACAAACGATATCCATAGTAAGAATGACAGCAGCGCCGTCCCCTGCATTGGTGAGTGGGACATTATCATGTCCAATACTTTCCATGCGGTTGTCGTCAAGACCACCGTAAATATTTTAACAAAAATCTAATAATAAATGTACAGTGCTGCAGTTAAATTCTTTTTTACCAAATAACGGCTCGCCTTTGCTCCACAGTATTAGGAGTTTCCGAGATAAAAAATTAAACGGAAAGCATTCTTACTAAGTAGCATTCTTACAAACAAACCAAACAGGTCATGATAATAAATAATATGTTGAGATAATCCTAAGGATATCCATTGAAACAGTAAAAACTGGAGATAATGGATCAGCCAACAGAAATATACAAATAAATGTTGATATAGTTCAATTCAATAGTGTTGATATAGTACTATTCAAATATGCAACGAGTTCGGGGTACTGAAGAGTAGATATCCCCTGTTCAATTGTATATTGATATTTGTGTTAGACCTTCATATTATACAGTAATTTAGAGGTTTTGTAATTTAGGGGATTAATTTTAAATATCATTTATGACACAAGTGTAAAGGAATGTTGGACAAATACAAGAAATAACACCTCAAAATTACTCAAAGTTTATTAAATGAGGAAAATTATGTTTCAACAATAATAAAATATCTTTGGTGTATTTGTAAATTGAAGGGTTAGTAATATTAAGATGTTTAGTTACATGATTGTTTATTATCATCTTAAATGTTGATTTAATCTCGATCCTTAACCTTCATAGCGAGACAAAGTAAATTCTTCCATTAATTAGTACTCTACAATATTTTTGTCCATTATCCACACAATCAATAAGCTAGATCAAGGATATTATTTAATTAATTGGAAATATGAAAAATACTACTCATGACTGTTGTAGGTAGAATAAGAATAACAAATAATTGAAAGTACCCACTGGAATATAAAAGGGTACAACCTAAATGTTCATAATCCTATCATATCTTATGCAGGAATTGTGTAAGACAAGCTTGCAGGAAACATTTCACAGCTTCCTGAGCCTTACTTGGAACATTCTCGAGAAGAGAGTGCGCTGTCTCACAGCTTAACCTTTATCAAAATATAATACAAGGTACTATACTGTATAGTTTCAGATCCTCTATTTCTGAGATTTGCCGGGGTAAAAAAACTTCAAATGCATATCCGTTTTTATTTTAAACTATTTATATTTTTGTCAGTCCCATAAAAATTCCACTAGTACCGTACATCATACAGTCACAGATTTTCTTGAATTCATATGATTTTACTCAGTTCTTGCTATTATCACTTTCAAACAATGACTGATTAAATAAATCTAAATAACTATTTCAACCAATAAATATAAATAAATAAAAATTAATTTTGCCTCAGCATTGTGCCCTACTTATTGATTCTCACGAAGCTAAGCTTTGTAAGGATGTGTCCATTTTGGTAGACAGAAAAAATTACAGTAACGAAAATACATACGTTTCCTTAAATGAGTGATGAGTGTATTTTAATTTACGCATTAAAAACCAATCGTAAAACAGCTTTTCACTGAGGAGCAAGCGATATAGTAATTTTATCACTGGGGTCGGAACCCCGGAAGTGACACATTCCGTACAAGGTCTAAAAACAGCCAAGCTCTTAAAAGCATTTTTAGTCCTGTGTGATAAACTATATATTTTTCTTCAAAAGGCTCTTACACACTATGTAAAGCTAACGAATTTACCAGCCAAAGGATTTAAAAATCGTGTCTGTGTAGTGTAATGTAAAGTATCGTCAAGTCTACTTGATTCTTTTTTAGTTGGATTTGGATTTAAAAGGGCTTATATCGTCACAGGAATTGCGGTTCTCTGTAAAAGATCGAGCTACTTGATAGTCTATGAAGCTTCCCCCGAGCACCGAAATCGACGAATCTGCTGATCCTTTTCAAGAGAGAACTTTCAAAGCCACCTAGATAAGTCTTTTAACACTTCAATATTAATTTGGTTTCATGTTTTACTTTAAGGCTTTGCAAAATTTTATACTTCATGCAAAGGCTACAGATAAAAAAACGTAGTTTAGGTTTAAGACCCAAAATGTTTGTTAGATTTTTGTTTAGATATTAAGTTTCTCGGTGTAATACTCGGTGTACCAATAATTAGAATCAATTGGTATAATACTTTAAATTTAAGTGTAAAGGTTATGTTTAATGTGGACATCAAAATATTGGCCAAGCCGAAAAGTTTGCCATTAAAGTACAATTTTACAACCCACATTATTTTACATTAATTTCAAAACTTCTACCGACTCCAAAACAATTATAGGGGTAACAAAAGAGATAAGAAACCTATAATAGGCTCCAAATAATAGGAAGATAAAAATATATTTACGCTTCTAAGTCAACAACGTAATGTGGGCTATGTTGTCGGCGTAATTTTTAGGACTTGTGTTGGAGTGATTTTATTGTTTCGTTTTAGACTTTGATGTAGAGTGTAAATGTACGTACTAATGTATGAACAAAACGTACATGTACTAAGTTATATATATTCCTTCTCTTTTTGAAAATAGAAAGGGCCTAGTAAATACGTTATTAAATCAGAATCAGATAACAAAATTATCTTAAAACATTTTAGAAATAGGTGAACGAATGAAAATAACACATGTAAGCAACCACAAACACATTTAACAGTGACACTATGCATACAGTAACATGATTACAATGTAAGGTGTTTCAAACATAACTTCATAGAAAACTAATAAAATTACAATTACTTTATGTCATTGATAATTCCGTAATGACAAATGTGCACATCGCAAAGAATATTTCTAGCGAAATTGCTTCCATTCAAATTTATTACAAATTTGAAGTCAGAATTGTGAATAAGAGATTATCATGCTGTTGGTTCTAGCTATCGCTTTGTACCTGTAATGTCCCAATATCTCTTTACCAACTAGCTATTCTACTAAATTCAACAAAGGTACTTTTTACCAAAATTAGATGTTGGCCCTATAATGTTAAGTAGTTTGGGTTTATTTTATTAAATATTAGATTTTCCTGACTTTAGTTGGTTTCGTACATATTTCATAAACAATTCTATATAATTCTTTTCGAAACATTCTTTGTCCAAAAAACTGTACAAAATACAGAACTTTATTCTGAACTCCACAAAGTAAAATTTGAATGACTGAAATATTTACTTTTTGTATCTATCTGAGAATGGAATTGAGTGTATCAAACTACGATATAAATATTGTGTAATTACTTCAGTTCCTAACTTTATATTTAAAAGGTTTTAAATTTATGACATTAAAAATAAGAGAAAAATAAGATTGAACCTGCCATTGTCAATATATATGTATATTTACATATCAACGCAAAGTTTTTCTTACAACGTCATAGTTGTAAACTTATTTAAAAGAACTATTCATTCTTCTCCAAATATGTTGTAAATATGTGACTTCACCCACGATCAAAATTATGATGGTGTAGTTACCAATACCAAGTCCTTAGTGAGAAGCCCAAATGACATATTATTGAAAACAGTTCCAATTTTAGTTATTGTGTTACGTGGGTCTTTATTACTTGGATTATTTTTATATTTAAAAGGTAAAACTATATCTATATCTATAACATTAATATTCTTGAATGATTGAAACAGTACGTTTGACAGCTTGCTTGATTCCACAATTCTCTTGAAAAATCTTGCACTATACATGTAATATTGCACTTTTACACATAATAAAATACTTTTAAATGAGTTATAAATATGAGACCATTTTAAACACAATTCCATTAAATTGAAATTCTAAAAAATAGAGAATTGTATTAAAATAATTTTAAGAAAAAAGAACAAATGTCATACGCTTGACGTCAGATAACAAAGCCCAACCACTTTCTTGAAAGCGGGAATCAGCTGAATTATTTATGACCAACGTATACGCGACATTAACGAAAGTCCTGGGATATTTCCCTTGCAAAATCTGCTTACCAGCTTGACAAACTGACCGTTGTGCATTGTGAATAATAAAACAACCTTTAAATAGTTTCAAAGTCAATGAGTCCTTCTGTTTAGAAATCTTTATTTTAAGTTAATATTTTCAAGATAGTTAAATTCTTACAAGCGCAGACCGCTATCATTCAATAATACTTTTAACGGAAAACCAAAACTTTTTTTAATACCACAAAAAGACGCGCAATATATTTATCAGGATTATGGAAAGCTCCTTTAATAAAGGGGACTAAAAATACATAGGCATACTCAAATACACACGCCTACTCATTTTTTACATACTCAAATATTTGTTTTCGTAGAGTGAGGTTAAATTTTGTGTCTGCAACTGTATAATCACCCACGTCCTCGCCATATCCCTGTAAGTGCAACATTCCACTTATCTACTTCTAACAACTACATTCACCAAAGTTTCCTCACGTGCAAGTTGTGTATAGTCTCTCGGCCGACAAGGATATCCATCCTCTCATGCACATGTATTTACTATTTATTTTATTATCAACAACCTTACGGAGGTACCTTGATTATCCTGGCATAAATTTGATCTATCTGACAAAGAATTTATTACTACACGTTGTTTGGTGGAATATATTAAGAGCCCCGAGACCATAATAAATTATGTTCTGAAATTCAAAAATTCCACAGAGAACTTAATATGTTTTTAAACATGTACATACTAGCACAACCACTCTCATAAAGTAGTCCGACATTAATGAAATTATGTACAAACATGTCATTTCGAACTCATTCCCAACCGTGGGAGGAAAATATTTCAGTTTTATTTTTTATTGTTTCAGAAGAAATGTAAAATTTAACAATTATATTGTAGAGTTCTAAACGAAATTAGAACAAAGTCATAGAGTATTTTTAGATACTGCATGAGCTTCCACGTTTGCTTTGCAAAAGAAAGATTCATCAATAAAGTTGATTTATGAATTGGAATAGAGATCTTTTTGAAGCGGAGGGGATCCCTAGCAAACTACGTTTCCAACTAGTACGTCGTCTTACTTTGTACGATCAATCTATCTTATCAAAGCACTGTCATAAAGTATAGATTTAATGATGTATGGAAGATCATGTGTTGGAAGTGTACTGGTCTTTGAAAAGTATTGAAAGAAGATAAAGCTTGGCAGTTTGATTAAATATTCATTTAATATACAGCAGGTATAATAAAAGGAATCATCTAAATTATTACAAAATAGAGGTGGTATTCAGTGCAGGAATTACTGAAACTAAGTGAACTGATATTTTACTCAAAGATAGATAATGGACCCGAAGACCTATTTACCCTTTTAATTCCCTGAGGCTACGCTCTGTAGTCGACAAACATTTAAATATTTAAATTTCTGGAAAAATTCCAAATTAAAAAGTGGAATAAAAATATAGGTTAACTCTTTAATTGTACGGTTTGAAAATAGAAACAAATACGATATTTCAAGTTACAGGAAATTCAATAGGCTATTGATTACTAATTCCCATAAGAATTAAGATTTAAGCCTGTTATTTAATATCATTAAGGATTGAAATTAAATATATTATGTGTCTCAATATTTTGGATTTCTCTACTAAAAAAAAAATACTAATGTAATGTAGTTAAAAGATATGTAAATATTGTATTAAGTAACTTCTAGTTACTTCACAGAAACAAAAAAAAATTAGATTGTAGATTATGTGTGAATTCAATAAACAAATTAACATTTTCTTTAATTTATTAGGTTGCCAAATTAATTCCTAAAAAAGAGTAGGGCTTACTTCAAAACGGTAAAGCTTTTAATTTTGCCGCAGTGATCCCACAAACATTGTATGCAAATGTTTCAATCATACAAGATGTTTTCTCAGCAGCTTTGCATATTACATTCTTTTGTATAATGAAAAACATTTTACCATTTACGACAAGATAATTTAACAGACACGAGTTTTGCCTTTGGCTTACGTAAAATTTATTTGTGGTGCTTATTTAACGTTCGTTGCAATAAAATGAAATAATAGATAGTATATAAATAAGGACACCGGAGTCTAGTGAGAATTTCAACGATTCTTCTTCGTATTGGTATATATTTTAAATATTTAAATTTATATTCTGACAAAGGATGCAAAATTATAATTGAAATACACAAAAAGGTTTAGTATTAATTTATAACCAAAAATATGTTTTTAATATTGCATTGATTGACACGCATATTATAAATATAAAATATATGTAGTAAACTTTTAAATATACAAAATTAAAAAGTCACAAAGTTACGAATATACGATTTTATTTAGCTAATTTATATTCCTACAAGCCCTACTGTCTGGAGTAAATTTCAAGAGGATTATGAATAGTTTGCTTTATTATCCATATTATCTTCTATAGTTATTAGTGCATCTAGGGACTACAGTGCAACTTTTTCTCCGCGAGGGAAACTGTTGTCGCTCGATGGCGAAGCCGAGGGCGACAATTTTCCCGAGGGAGAAAAAGCACTTTAGGCCCATGATGCACACAAAAGTTTTCCTCCACCTACACCAATAACAATAATTGTGACAATATAACGTTGCCTTCATGTGATCTTTTTCTCCTTTAATCTAGGCTAGATTAAAATAGCATATAAATATATAACATAAACAATTAAAAGCAATTATAATAAATCAATTTAAACAACCATTTATTCAAACTTTCACACTATTTTAAACAAAATTTTTTCTAAAGTATTAACTTTTAAAAATACCTCCCATTATCTGTAGGTAAGAATCGATAATGTTTAGAAAACGTTCGGCCGTTCGGCATATTGGTAATAACCATCGATGTAAATAAATACAACTGGATAGCGCGCTCCCTGTAAGGCTCGTTTAGTGCTTTCCGAACCATCACAGCTGTGCGTTGGGGTTGCAGCCGGGCCGAATTGAAGGGGCGTTGGGGAAAAAGGTGCGAAACTGTGTTGTCAATCATATTAAAACCGCACTGATTTGAGAGCGGTTTTACGGGGAAATCTTATTATAATTGATGTATTGCCATAACTATTAAGTAATTAATTACAATTAATATTTAATTTGACGGTCAGTAAAAGAAGGCCGGCAAAAGATGCGTTCCCCCAGTATATGCATGTATTTTGTAACTATACAAAATACAGGCACAAAGTTTTACCAAAATATAATAATAAGAAGAAAAAATATTTTATTTCTATCTGTTATAGTTAGTATTTGGAAGGGAGTACGCAGGTCCACAAAAATGCACAAATAAATAATTTTTATTCATTTTCCAGTATATCTCAGTTATATAAAATCACATGATAAGTTTTATTCATAAACTGTGATGCTTAAAATTTTATTTATTTCCCTTAAGGTCGACATCGGGACAACGAAGGGTATTGTGTCATCCATTAACAATACCTTAGTAACTATTTGACTAAGAGCAGTGATCCAACATAATGAAATATTTGTTTTCAGAATTTAAATCTGTGTTATGATCGTATTATTTTTACTTTTGAAACCCAAATCTCGCTGTTGTAACGTGAAGCATTTGAAAAAATTAAACTCATATTTTTTGTAACTATACCAAATCCGTCCCAACACTGTCAGGGGTAAATAAATATCATTGATGGCATCATTTTTAAAGCCATGTTTAAACGTACAATGGTACAATAAAAGTTCTGAGGTAAATTATTTTTCTATTTTTTGAAATGTTCCTGCACGGACTCCTCCAAAATAGTTGGTACACGAGTTCATGTATTTTATAAATGTTACGTTTATAATAATACTATTGTTATAACTGTTGTTAACAATAAAAACTGTTCCTGCAAACGTTTAGTAATAGTTTTACTAAGGCTTTTTAAATGTTATTAATAATTCGTATCCAAGCTAATCATTGATATTCTATAAATTTCAAGGAAAATTAATTCATCCAATAATATATGTATGAGGCGAAGATGATCGAGCAATATAATTTTATACGATTAATTGCTGAAGCTTTATGGAACTTATAGACAGTTTCCGGTTCGTTCAATCGTGGCATTAGCTAACGAGCTGGGTTGTTCGGCCTACCCCGTTACAAGGCTTGAGCTAAGCAACAAATGCAAAGAGGATTGATTTCTCAATTATTTTAAAATCAGAAATTCCAAACTCGACATTTCAGTTGTTTTAGCAACAATTGTTTTAATACTCACCATATTTCCTTCAAAACATCAGAATGACAACCACCAATTATGCATTCATGGATAAGATTTATAATTAGGAAAATAAATACATGCATTTTTTTATATTCCATATGAATGCAAAGCGGTGTTATTCAACCTATTTCTAAGGTGTGCGCGGAATAGGCCATAACATGCAATGTTCATACATATTCAGCAGTCAAGATATAATGTTGCGACCCTAAAGATTTGATAGCCTCTTGGTCTTACATTTTATATCTGTAACAATATCTCTCAAAACCCAGAATCAAGCCGTTTACAATTTAAATAGGGAGATAATGTACTAAAATCTATCTTCCTCAAAAATGATTAAATAATATCTTATGCTGGTAGATTTGCGTATTTAAAAAAGATAATTTTAACTGAAATGAAGGTACTGGTTTTTTTAACTTAAGCAAGTATTAAATTGCCTGTTAAACGTTCAAACTCTTAACAGACACATTTAGGTCCTTTGAAGTGCTCGACCTAAAGGGCTTTCCTTCTGAGTAGGAATTTCCAACCAAAATCCGCTTATAACTTCTGCTCCTTTTATTTTACAAAGAAATACTCTTGGCTACCTTTTTTATTTTAATATATAGTAGTGAAGTTTTCCCTGCGTGGTAACGATAAAACTAAACGGACATTCTTAGTACTCTTACTGGATCGTAATATAGCTCTTTGCATTCCCACGCATTATTGATTTTCAAATTCTCACAGGTAAAAGAACTGATAAAAATGATGAATAAATTTACGATCATAATTATGCAAGAACGTTTTAAAACATAGCTTTTAAATTGTAAGTTAACATTTTAATTTATTTTATTTATTATTCAACCGCATAACTGCTAAATATTCCTTAATCCACATTCTATTTTTGCCGTAGCTACTTTTTTTAAGGGAATATTTCTTGAAGTAATGAATGATATAGCCTATGTAAAAATAAGACACACGAGCCCCTAATGGCTAATGAATGTAATATGAGAATTGTGTTTATCTAGCAAACATTTCATCAAGTTCTAATCTTTTGAGGTTTGTACACAATGAATTATTAAAAGATCTACTTCTTAATTTTGGTTGATTTTTTACCTCTCTCTTTCCACTGTTCATTGGCGTAAAGATACGATGTAATATTCTATTAGAAACAATCGAAGAATAAGCTATCCAAATTAATATTACCGTCATATTTGTCTTAGTTTGACCACTGATGAATAACAAATTTTGTTCACAAGTTTTATAAAAAATTACAACTCATTTAGTTTGACATTTTAAATTTTCTAACACTTAAAAACACAACCATACATCATACAACAAAAACGACTGTCTGCTATTCCAGGGACCTTACACCGAACACCGAAATCGAGGTATAAGCCCGCTCTTTTTATGCGAAACCTCTCAAATCCAGCCAAATCAATGTTTGACACTCCAAAATTTTCGTTTGTGAACTCCGATTTCTTGTAAAACTATAAATTTTTGTACATTATGTGCTCACTTAAGTAAAACTTAAACTGATGGATAGGCAGTTTAGTCCTGCATAATGGTAAAACATCATAAAAAAGTGTTTAACCCTAAAATAATAATATTTCTGGCCATTTAAATAAAAAAGGATTTTGTAATGCTAATGTTAAGATTCCTAACACTTTACTTACAAAAAAAACAATATATCCAACTTCAGACTAGAATAACTATGTCATATACTTCATATTGATTTTCTACTGTCGTCTAGATAATTGATGGTACTAGTAACATAAAATTCTTTCATAGTCCCAAACAAAGGTTTGTCAATGTCCTGTTTGGTAAAACCACTAACTTTACATGTCCATATACATACATATACAATACATAGGTTAATATGAAAATGGTAAAACAGTATTCTGTATGCTGAAATCTGGTCTCGCAGTTTACACCAGGTTTCTCTTTTCATCCTAGGGCAAAGTAAACAGGATCAAAAAGTAATCTCTCTATTTCAAAAGGTGATACCATTTCTTTAGATTTTAAAATAAAAAAGTTATATTTTTCCATTAAATGGCTAATGTACTTTTAAAACATTGAACATTATTTGAAGTTAAAATAAATGTTTCTCTTAATTATTGTTTTATTATTACGTTTTACGACATATTATATTGTTTTTCAATGAATTATTCATACTTCCATATTTGTTTCATTATGATATTCAAGAGCTAAAAAATGTATTAAAAATCATTGTTCTTTTGTCTTGACCACTTCAAAGACAGGACGCAATAAAAAGCCCATTGCATCTGTATGTAGCGCTATCGGACTGGTTGACCACGGTGTTTTTGGGGGATCTCCAAAAAGGTAACATAAAAATATGAACTTTTCAATATTATTAATGCTTACTTTTTATGTTTCAACTATTAAAACTCGTTAATTAATGGCGCAGTCCTTTACTTATTGTTTTACGATTTTTTTCCTCGCCAGTAGAGTTTTTTAGTCTTTAGTTTAGCATATAACAGCTAATTACAAATTGTTCAAGACGAAGAGGACTAGGGACTAGGGAATAAGACGAAAATTGAAATTAAACTGCCGATCATTGAAACAAGCGAATAAATACTTAAAAAACTTCATCATACAGCGATGGGGTTTCGTATTTAAGTGGTCACGTCAATGAATTACTGATATCCCCATATTATCCCCAAGAAAGGTATCCATTTTTTTTAAATATCATTGTATTATTCACATAACAGGTAATAAGCAAGAAAGAACTATAAGTCTCCAAAATAATCCTTAGCTATTTTTAAGCTAAAATATTTTAAATAAAATATCAGTGATGATGAGATTGTAAAAAACATCAATCACAAACGTTAAACGCTTAGAGAAGGTTACATTAGAATTTCAATCCTAAGGTATTCATAAGGTATGCAGCACCCTTACCTGGAATGTTGTCACTAACAATATGGCAGGAAAATTAATCTCTCATTTGTTCAAACATTTACCTCTTCTCTCCTATAGCATTAATAGATCGTCTTTATTTAGTGGTACATTGGAATGTGTGAAATGATTTACTTCATGTAGTAGTTATTAATATTCATTTTTCAAAGCATTAGGTGGGTAGTTAAAATCATACTGTAATTTTACTTAAAAGTAAACTAAGCAACGAAAAATGTTTATAAATCTTTTCTTAATTTTTATATTTTATGGTAGTACAATGAGGTCAAAGCTGGAGTGATTTAAGAGATTGAGGTGGCCTGACATGAGAATTTACTGTCGTGACATACTGTCATGAATTTGCCTATGAAAACTTTGGATATTTTTCTTTTGCCCATAAAAGGGCCTCTGTGCCGCAGCCTCATTAGAATACTGTGGACCACATGAATAGAGGTGTACTGATGTCAGAGTCAATACTCTGCCATTCTAATGTATTTATGCAATGCAATAAATGTAACTTCATTGCTTCAACTTTATCGAACAATTTAAATAAATTCATTTAGTTTCAGGGGACTTTTCTGGAAGAAATATAATAAGATAGAGAAAATTGTCTTTTGTGTTTAAAAAAGGGGGTTTTCAGCGATAATATTCGTTCCTTCACCTACAAATCTTATTAAAATCCTTCATTTCTCAAACCACCTTACTAAACTTGCAATTTTAATTGAGAGACTATATTTTTGTCTGATAAGAGAAACTTTTATAAATATTATGTTTATCTGTTCGTATAGTTATATATAATAGGTTATTTGTACTTAACGTTTACCCATATTTATTCATAGATAAGGGTGTCTCTCTGGTATCATAAGTTTTCTAGGTCATTTTCCGATTGTTTCAAGAGTGCGATTCAAGCTAGGGTTCATTTAAAATTATTGAAATCAATAAATCATGATGTGAAAAAAGGCAGAGTGAATGCATATCAATTCACTAACCATTCAATATAATTTATAGCTGACACAAGTTTTTACTTTCATCGTTTTTATCTTGCGAAGAAATAAATGCATAAAGGTTAGACAACATATATTCCAAGGCGTTAATGTTAGTGATAAAATTTTACGCCCAGGCTGCGACACTGTCATTTCCTTCACATGCTGCTAAATATTTGTCTGCACTTATGTAAAATACGGGAATAGATAGGTCCTAGTAGTAAGTGTCAAATAAAAAAATATACGTCACTACCATTATGTTACTTTAGAGAAATCATACTTTTCTGCTTTTGGAACTCTTTGGAACTCATTGGTTGATAAAAAATCAAATTAAACAGATTAGCTATCACAATGTGTCATAATGAATGTTTAATGTGTTGGAGGAAATTGCTCCCATTATCGTATTCTGATACCCTAAGTATCACATTATACAATAAATTATTTTCTTTTGGAAATATTCCCAGCGACATGTTTTTCCTGTGCAAGAGGTGCTACATTGTAAATAAACAGCTGCACCCAAGTTTAAAACATGGATTAAAATAAGGAATAATAACTGGAAATGTAATATTTCTTCTCCGATCTGAATTTAACCGATGAATATAATTTGTGGCGAAACAATTATTTTTTACGTTTATTCCTTCATGAAATAGTATATTTCGCAACAAAGGCCGAAAATGAGGTTTTGCAGGTTCGAGACCGTGTTTCAAATTCGAGACAAAGTCGAGAATTTGAAACGATCGAGAGCTACAAAACCCTTTCAGCCGAGGTGCGAACGCTATTTTTCACCACACTACACAATGAAATATACCCTAATTAATTAAAAAACTGATTATTATTTGATTGACTTAAAAACAAAACTTGAAGGTTGTGAGCGACGATATAACTTATTTTGTAATGATTTAAACAAACACAGCTATGAAAATCATATGATCGTATCCATCCTGTCTTTGGAACCTATTGAATGTTGTATAATTATGTGATATCCTGACATTGTTTCAAACAAATAAATGATCAGCTGACTTTCGGCCCTAGGACCCCCAACGTTTTCGGTCCTGTGGCGGCAAACAGTGTGTTTCGGTCCGCGTTTGACGTTTGTAAAACAGGTGATTTCGTCGTAGTGTGGTGAAAATTTTTTTTTGCGAGTATTGCTGACAAAATATATATGTTTTATAGGCTTAACGTTAGTCATAAAACGTTAGATAGGGAGTATTGTTATTAAGTTATGTTTCTTTTTGAGTTTATTTAATTCCATTGATGGCTATAGGAAAGTTTAGAACACTATTTCTACTTCGCCAGGTGAGACGTGTGCATATAATTAAAAAGCACGAATTAGAGGATATGGTTTGTTGGTTATCATTTCAAAAAAGGATAATATTTTTGAGTAAAAGGCTGTGTAAAGGCTTTAGTAGCAGTTAGTTATTGTTGTCCGATTTTATTTCAAATCTCGTTGGGACAATCCTTTGTAAGTAATTATTTACCCAATAATACTATTCATGTTTGTAGTGAATGTCTAACAAACTATGAACACTAATAAAGGGCCTGTCATGATAAAAACATACAAAAATGAAGAAGGTGTAATTTGTAATAACGGTATTTTTTTCAAAGCGTATTAGATATGAAATTCAGTTTGAAAGTTATTGAATTAATGAATGATAATTTAATTTATTTAGATTTCCCGACTGAATGATTTTCGTCCTTGATTTCTTAAGGATAGAAAAACTTCTACGCTGAATTGATATGTAAAACCAGTTCCCATAAAAATAACTGTTAATGTCTAAAGGTAAATGCTGATCTTAAAGCAATAAGAAACTGCACACCAACTTTAGCTGCGCTCGGCATCTACATGTAAATTGGTCCCTATTATCCACAACAAGCGCTGTGTCTATGTTAATTGGTCAACATTTATCCTCGGTTCAGTCAGATTCAGAACCTAGGCAACACTTGTAGTTTCATAATCCATCTGTTATCCTTGCTTTTAGCATATAAAACACTTGTATCTTAGGAATGTGTTACGAAGCTAAATATGCCCTACGATGAAATCCCTAAAGTTTATAGAAATTTCAAGCAATTTGAAGTATTTTTACTTTCTCCCCCCTATACAATGTATATGGAGAAAGTATTGTTTTCGTCAAAATTTTCGAATTTTAGTTGTTAGTGGATATATTAGTTTTAGTGCTCCTTGAATCCAAAAAAGTGGTTTTTGGCGTGGTGTCTGTCTGTCTGTGTGTGTGGATGTATGTGTGTGTGTGTGTGTGTGTGTGTGGATGTATACAAAGCTAGAGACGACACCAGTGGATCGATTTTCATGAAATTTGGCATATAGGTATAAAGCCGTGGTATCTCCAGGCGTATTTTTCGTTTTTTTGAATTTTTGATTTTTAAGTTATTTACCCCATAAAAACCCATAAAAAATCACAAAAATTCAAATTTCTCAAAAACGGCTCTAACGATTTTGATAAAAATTACATGGTCTTTAGTGCTTAGGATTACAAACAACATGACACCACCCGCATGTCTGTAAAAATTCAGGTTCAGAAGTTATGGGGGTTTAAGTGTTAAAAATTCATATTTTTCAAATTTCACAAACACTGTAACGTTTAAAGAAAATATACTTGCAACCATTAAATTTGGCTTGAAAAAATAAATAATCTGGTATTTTGAATCATTAGTTTACGTCAACTGGTTGCGGAGATAATTGATGTTTTAGTTTGGCGGTAAACGCAGTACGTTGTCCAATGTTATTCTTATGGCAAATATTTAAAAACCGATATCTCCGTTATTTACTGACCGATTTTGATAATATTTGGTATATATTTGTGTGATAATTAATTGTTAATTTGATTTATTTCACTAAATATGTTTTAAATGACTTGAAGGGAGAAAGTACGTGTCAGTTTCCTGATACCGTTTATTATACTAGGCATTCACCGTTATTGGGGTTTTTAAATTGATAAATATAATCAGTAAATATTACAGAGATTCTGCTGATTTAAATTTAATGAAACAAGAAAAATTCTCAAATTAAAGGAAGGAAACAAATAAAACGCTTATATTCAATATGTTTGGCCTAATAAATCCCTTTATAGTTAAAACTATTCTACTTAAATTATTCACTAAATATTTAATACCATAAAATGTTTTTATTGCAATTGATTTAAACTTCATAATCACAATACAAAGTTTGAAATTAGCTGGTAGAGTTAAAATTCTAGAGTCGAAGTAGAAAAAATCTCGATCATCAAACGCAATGGCAAGGTTAATAAAATTTAAGAGTAAATAAAGTTTTTAAAATATTTTCTTTTTATATATTATAAGTTTACCGAAGGTGGCAAACATAAAGTAAAGTTGAATATTTTACAGTTTTATTTTACCATCAGTTTAAATTCGGTTAATTTTTGCTGACTTATATTTTATCAAGGTTGTTCTATACAATGGGACTCGGCCCGGACCACCAGTATACACAGTCAACATAGGCAGCATTTGCGATTACATACACTAATTAACTGACGTTGTGTCCGTGTGAGCATCACCTCCTACAGTTGTTCCCCCGAGTAAATCCGTTTATCTCCTTACGTTACGTTTCGGTATACTTTAAGTTAGAATAACAATATTATAACGATTATAACGATATTATAACGGTTCAGAATATAATATGGGTTCAGAATATAACCGGATAGACACAATTAATTGAGAACATTTGGTGCATTTTACTCAATTAGTAAACCTTTCCAATATGTGATTAACTTTGTTCTACTCTATTTGACACCTGACACATATCCTTACATCTTCATAACACTTCCATTCATATTATACCACTGGAAAATTACTGATTTTCTTTGAATTTTGTGCAAATGATTCCCAAAAGTAGCTTTTATCCATTTACTGTATGTTCAAATATTTTCTATTAATGCTGTCAACGGATAATTTCTCTCTGCACGTAACAATGATATATTTTCCTATTATCTAAAGAGTCTGACAAAGAAGCCAGCTATCGTCAGACAAGAAGTTAGACTAGCGACAAAGAAGACTGTTGGTGACAAGTCAACAAACATCTTACACCCCACTCTAATTATAATTCATAAGCATTTGGTTTGAAACAAAAACTGACAAAGAGTTTGTGTGGTAATATTTTAAATAGTAATAACACTCCCTGTATAACTTGTACTTTAATTTACCCAACGAATCTTTCTTTTAAGATGCTATAACATGTTCTGCTACCGGAAATATGAGGCAATGACCTATATTTTTATTACACGTTTTTTAGATAAAACACGCCAGGCCAGTTTGTTGTTGGCCCTGTTATTAAGAAAGAAATAACTCATTGAATATTGAATTAAATAGCTTTTTGAAGACTAACAAGGACCGCTTCGGTTCAAAATGTGACGTAGTTGGTAAGAGTGAACGCACAAGCTCCAAAAAAATCCTTGTTTCTATAGAGCAGTAGATTCAGATTCAGAAATTTTATTTCCAGTAAATTACAGTATATAATAACATGGACATTTTACTTATACAGGTAATGGAAGTGACTGTCCGTCTGTGCGTGGGGCGAGTCTTCACTGTCACTTTCATGTCACATACACACACAATGCTGAGTGGGAGAAACAAAACAATACAAATAATTCTTATTTTAACATAAAATATATTGGAATATATATTGGAAAATTCTTATTCTAACATAAAATATATTGGAATTTTAGTAACTATTACTCTACGAATGTTACATTACGTGGATTAGAGGCGGCTACAATGAGAAGACGATTGATTTTTATGTTAACTGTTTTGC
Organism: Flexamia atlantica; assembly: GCA_035578135.1. NCBI lineage: Eukaryota > Metazoa > Arthropoda > Insecta > Hemiptera > Cicadellidae > Flexamia > Flexamia atlantica. The sequence continues at coordinate 66,659 of JAQJVK010000334.1, forward strand.
TTTGCCATACTTGACGGAACAAGGTGATATAAACCATTTTTGTTACACATCAGTAACCCGGAGCCTACAATCATGAAAGAAAGAAAAGAGACAACTAAGTATAATAAGTAAAATAAACTTTTCCTTACTAAAAACTTATAATAGGCTTTCTACGTTTTGGATTCAATTTAATTTTTATTTCATACAGTAATTAATATAAGTTAATACGTTTTCGCTGTTTTTTTATTTATTTAATATTTTAAGCCACCAAATCACTTTTCAATCTATACAGATTGTCAAAATGGTGTAATATAAATACGTGCTTCACTGATATCCAGTAGTTGACGAGCAACTAGTTTCGACTTTTAATCAGTCATCTTCAGGCTCTTACATGGATGTCTTCATATCATCTTCAGTTGAAGAGTTGTCAGTTTACATGAAATGCCGCTGAACCATCACCGGGCTTTGTCGCCTCCTGAATAAGTTTGTTTTTTAATGTGCCGGTACTCGTTTTTGTGTTGTGTTTTTGTGTCCGTATTTTGTGTTCATAGTGTCCGTGGACATCAAATTGAAAGAAAGAGTGAATCATCAATTGTGAAAGAGTGTTTTTACAATTGTGACCTTTGTAAAGAATTGATTTAGTGAAAAAGACAAAGTTTCATGTATACTGATTGAGGGAAACGACTATCACTATTGGAGCAGATTTTTTTTTCATGATTAAACTGTATATCCTCTCCCATCCCCTTCTCAACCCCAACCCTAACCCAACCCAAACCTTTATATCTCAAAGGCGATAATTACCCTTATGACATATAAATTAAAAGGGATAAAAACATAACATTTTTCTTTAAGAAAATTTTAAATCCCATTGCAAGTTCTCAAGATATTGCTAGATTAATAGCTTTTATCAAATTATATTGCAGTAATCAATCAATATCTTGAGAACAAATTGGACGATTTCGAATTTTCTTAAAGGGATGAAAATCCCTTTTAACTAGATGTGTCACAAGGATAACTCTTGCATTTGAAATTTTAAAGTTAGGAATAAGGGTGGGAAGTGGGTTGGAGAGGGTGTCAAGTTTTATCATGAAAAATATCTGCCCCGATGGTAATAGTTGTTTCTATCAATCAGCATACCTTAATCTCTTCAACCTTTTTAATAAAGATCTAACAAAGGTGGCATTGGAAAAAACCCGCTTTATTTAAAGTTTTAATCCATGTATTATTTCAAGAACGCAGGAAACGGTTTTAAATTTTCTTGCTCCTATCACTGTGTTGATTTCCATGATGTTTTTACTTATATCTAAAAAACAACCTAAAAAATATAAAATATTGTTTGATTTGTAACGAAACCACTCCTTTAAGGAATAGGTATTTTTAACAATACCAAGGAGTACTCACTCTTTCCGTTTAAAATGAAAAAAATCTTTATTTTTTAAATAATATCAAGGGTTTGTAAGTCGTTCACACAAAAAGAAAAAGCAGTTTTCTTTTTTACTTATCTGCTGATGTAATTGTATAAGTAAGAATTTACAAAGTGATGATATTAGTATATCTGAGTTATGACCCATCAAAACCTCCCCTTGCCCCAGGGGCCAGATCCGTTATACATGAAAGCCTGGAACGCTAAATAAATTCTTGATTGGATCTGGATTTTACTTTTTTACTGGATGTTTTTTTTTACTTTACTCAAGTGAAATTTACGCTATAATGAATTACATAGTATTTTAAATACTATTTAAGTAACTATTTTCATCCTGAGTGAAAATGTAATCTAACAAAGTAAAATGTAAAAAAAGTAAAATATTGGTTTCTTGTTTAAATTTTGCATTTTGTTTTTGATTAGATTTTTGCATTAGTTTGGTAATATAGTGTCATGATCAAGTCTTGTGATGAAATTTTTACGTCTGAGGAAAACCATTGATTTTATGTAAAACTATGTTTGGCTTAGGCATAAGTTAGCCTTTGGAAGTTGATGTAAATAAAGTGAAATCAAAAAGACACAACAACACACAATAAAAGCACAAGTGTATTTATTTATCGTAAAAAAAGTCAAACAAAATTTTTTTCATAATGGCTGCATAATTTAACAGAATAAAAAAATTTACCCTGTGTAATTTTTAAAAGGAGAGAAAGCTTCGAGACATGTTTAAACCTTCAAACAAGTTTGAGACATGTTTGAGTATTAAACCTTTTAAACATTTTAGTGGCTTTGATGAATAAAACTTATGCCATTATAGAAAGTTATAAACGATTTTAAAATTACGTTGGGCACATTTAAAAAATATATTATGTACAGAATAAAAATTGACTAAAATTGGATTACAAATTCGATACTTTTTCATTTTAAAATGGTAAGAATACTAATGAACGTTCCTAATACTAATATCTCTTTTAATTTAACATTTTGAGACACTAATATGAGTTACAATCACCGTAAGGAAAGATGCAGCACACCATAAACTACGACAGGTGTACTTTAATTGTTTATTTAGTTCAAGGAAATAGTTTTAGGTCCAACTTATCTAATGTTCCATGAAAAAGTCTTCACCTGCTTTTAAAAAAGTTAAGAATTACGATGGTTAATCACCGTTAACCACAGCTGCTGTGTAAGTTTGTAGACCAAGTTTCCAACACAAAGTTTCTTGTCTGCACTGAGACTACGGAAAGAGTACTCCTTGGAATTGTTAAAAATACCTGTTCCTTAAAGGCGGGGTTTCGTTACAAATCAAACAATATGTTATATTTTGTTTTGAAGTTGTTGTTTGGATATAGATTTACACATCGTGGAAACCAGTATAATGATAGGAGTAAGAGTCTTTAAAAAGTGCTTAGTTTTACGAACAATAACAACCACAAAAATTAATTTTGTTTTATTGTTTACAAAGGAATCGTTTAAAATATAGCTTTTTATATACATCAGAGTTAGTTGGTTATGGAATTGGCTTAAAGACAATAAACGAACACAATGGCGATTTTATGACCAGAAATGTATAACCCCAATCAAAATAGTGCATTACCAAATTTATTTTAGACTGTCTCATTTATTTATTTTGATGAGGTTTCGTATACTATAAACTGTACTACGTATTGACATAACACAGACACGTCTTTTTTGTGTATTTATTTTGTCAGCACTATGCAAATAATTGATACTAGCAGATATACCCACGGCTTTGCCCGCTTAAAGAACGACAATTTTTTGACTAAGTTATAAATAATACAATGTGCAATTTTCTGAAATAATTAACACATTGATTGATTTGGGTTATAGGCTATGGAAATGCAATAACACACTTAGGGTGTTTATGCAGCTAGCAATTCCACCCTAGATGGAAATGAGAAAGTGTGGTTTGTCCTCCAAAAATGTTTCCTTCGAGATAAGCAAATGGTGTGAGTTAGCCAATGAGTTAGCCAATTTTCTGGTTGCAGCCGATAGTATGACAGGAAAACCGAAATATAAAGCAACAAAAGACGCTAACGGCGGATTTTCAACTTAACATCAATCCAAATTCAGCCCTTTCGGGCTGGAAAAAATATAACCCTTTTTTAATAGACCGGAAACTCTAAGAAGAAGTAGACAGTAAGTTTATTGGCCGAAAAATATTTCTTCAAATGTTTCTCATTCACGTTCAAGATCGGGTCACTTATTTCGCTGATAGAGGCGAAAACGTAATGAAGAAGTAGCTTATTTTGTGGAATTGAAATCCCCATAACCTAACCTTTGCAAACCCTCCTGATATTTTAAATTTTAAATCCCCATTTTTGGTGGATAATGAACTCGAAATTGAATGGCCATACCTAGTTTCAAGATTCTAGTTCGACCACTAATTTATTTATTTACTAGCTCTCAATCTGGCAGCCAAAAATTTCCGTACTGGCAGGCCCTTTTTACACAGGTTTCTTTAAAGCTGTATAAGTTGTGTTTTATTGAGTAAAAGACTATATATATATATTATATATATATTCTATTTTTTTCTTTTTCAGGACATTTCAGGGAACAACTATACATTATTGATGGATCCAAAAAAAATTCCAGAACTGTTTACTTGTAAAAACATAAGTACATCAAACGACTACTGGGTTGTCGTTTGCCAGTGGGGGAACACTTTTAAAAGACTACCCGGTAGTTGTTTGCCAGATGCAGGGCTAGACGGACAACCCCGGAACATATTGCGTAGATATCGGGCAGCCTGTTCAACGCAAGTAGCTTGTACGATCGTCGACAAATATATAGCAGGTGGCCATAATAGATTTGTCATTTTATTCCTTTCTCTTTCTTTTTGTACATGTACTTTTACATACATGTAGAAATTCATGTAGAAATATATGTACGGTATATAGCAATTTATTTATTTATTTATTTATTTATTTATTTACAAACGGTTACAACCAATACAGTTTATACAATACTTAAGAATAATAAGGTACAGTGTGCAAGATGACGAGCAAAATAAATATAACATTATTAACATGAGATACAACAGAAGCAACATGAAATATAAGATACAGCTCGAGATCGATTTGACAGTCAAATTAGCTAACGAAGGACAAGCAACTGAATAAGTGACGACTAGAATAACAATAATATAGTAACATATTATGATAATGATAAGATTATACAATTAATTATAAATATTAACAAGCATGAAAATCGATTGTGAAATATACATGCAAACAATCATTCAATACAAGTTTCCTATCAAATAAACAAGCAAACAGTGGACTAGACCAGAGTGAAAAATGAGTTAAATAAATAAGTATACTCCTGAAACGCACATGTAAGAAGAAGAATAAGTTAGCCGAAAATACAATGATACGACTGATCAACAATAATCACTAATAATAACAATCAATAAAAATACTCAATAATAATAATAATCACTAAAGAACAGAAAAACAAGTTGTCACGACAAAAGGTGCAAGGATCTGAGAAGGTCCGCGATGCGCGGGAATTCACTGCAGAAGCCTCTGAACTTCTCTCTTGAAGGAGCCCGCCGATACACCAAAGAAGTTGAGCCGAGGAGCAAACTCGCTGCCAAGTCTGAGAAGTCGAGAGGTGCCATGGTGATAGGCGTAGTAATATGGTTCATACCTTCTCCGGAAGATGGACCCGGAGCGTGTTCCCCTAGGGATTGAAAAGTCAATGCCGGACAAGAGAGCAGGGCAGTCCAGGAGACCATTCACCAACTTGTAGAGGAAAAACAGATCGAGAGTGGTTCTTCTTAACTGGAGTGATTGGAGATCAAACTGCTCTTCAACATCCCTGATAGGCGTTCCAAGGCACTCAAAGCCAACCCTGCATCCCAGCAGTCTGACAAAGCGGGTTTGGATCCTGTTCAGCATATCTTGATGGCCGAGTTGATACGGTGACCATAGAATGGATCCATTGCAATTGCTATAGCATGCGTCCTATTCTTATTACATATTTATTTATTCAGTATAAATAAAGTTAGCCAAAAGAAAAATTGTGTTGATAATAACTCGGTATATATATACTATCAACAACAAATCTAGTAAATCAAATAATTATTTTACTGTACCGCAGATTCTTCGAAGACCTTAAATGACGGGTCATGGTCTAGCCCCCACTCAATTCTAGGGCAAAATCAATTGCTCCATCGTATTGGACTTGCGGGGGCCATGAGTCGTCTGTCAAGCACCGCCTCGGGCGCTGTTTGCACAATTCAGTTTTATTTTGAGACTATAATAAAAATTATTACGATTAATCATATGAAATAAACTTGTAATATCAATCCTGCGTTTTTCAGGGTATTAAAATTATACTTTTTATCAGCATAGTCAACATTAAATATTAGGAAAGATTGATCCCTTGAATACAGTAAAAATAATATTTTATTTCTCATGAGTTATAACATAAAGGAAATTAACAAGGTAACGGCGATGGGTTTCACTAAAGCAATTTTTTCATAACAGATTAAGATCTAAAATATTTTTAAATGTCTATAGTATACTAGTTTTTGTACCCATTCTTCACACAGTTAAACTGTAAAATAACAATTGTTTCCGTGGGAGTTAAATTAAAACACTAAACCCCGACATATTAGTACTATATGGATGCATAAAAATCCTTCGGGGTGAATCTTAAGGGGATTTTAAGGAAGAGACGGGGCCTATGAGTTAAATCGGTTCATGATTTACCTGAGCGTAGACTTTCAGACCCGTCAGTTCAGTAGATTTTTTGTGTGTTTACCTTGTATCACAAACTAACGGGCAGAAACCATCTTCTTGTAATTTGATAAAATATATAGTTGTGTAAACAGTAAATAATCAATTATTTAACGCAAAAAAATAAGTTAAAAATAAGTATTTCAATTATAATCATTTGATCAATCAAAATAAAAATAAGTAAAATAAAAAATAATAATCACACGGAGAGAGTTTAATACAAGTATCCTCGATTTGTTATTAAAATAGATTTAGGGTCATTTTAATGAAAACCTTGAGGATTCGTTACAGGTTAATAGATCTATTTTATGAGGAAATGTTCGAAAATAATTCTTAACAATATATTGTGTTTAGCACTTTGAATATCGAAGCAATTATATATTAATTATGTAATAATATAAATTGTCTTTTTTAGTCTGGTTCTGACAATGAATTATATTATATTTGCCCATAAACTAATAAAAATATATTAAATCTTGAAAATAAATTTAGTTTAATTTAAAAAAGTCTTTCTATGTTACAATGATACTGCTTTTTTCGAACTCGAAGTCATAAGTGTCGCATTTTATGTTTATTCCATGTCATAGCGACATTGGTCCTATTAATAGTTTTATCCCCTATAGACATAGACAGGTATGGCATTTTTTCCCAAGTACCTATGAAACAGAATGAAAATGGTTCTGGCATGGAACCTACGGTAATAACTCACTTTATAAGAATTCAGTGTCACTGGAGGGCCGTATATTCAGTTTAACAAAAGCAATGGTCTTACAGATTTCAAACTGTATGGGATTTCATGACAGTTAAACTTACATGATTAAACTTCCAGTTTACAATGAAAGAATTGTAAAACAACGAAAAATATAGTGGTTCTCGAGATATATACTCTATATTGTGTAAATACAAGTTTTTTCATTGAAATAGCCCCCATTTTGAAGTTCATAAGTATAATTATTTCCACAAAATGTATCGTATAGCTTAGAGCTTCAAAATTACGCTTATCATGACAAATGTTTATATTAAATACCTCTGACATATTTTAGCCCATGACACCCGGTTCTTGTTATTCCCTGAATTTTAAAAAGGTTAATAATATTTTTAGTGAAAACAAGTTTCATGACGTTTTGGAATTTAGAATCTGATCCCGTCTTCAAGTGGGAAAGATCCTGGAACATAACAAGATTAGTTACGCACAGCCAGGAGAACATCGGCGAAAAACATGGATTCCAGATCCGGAAACGTCTTGAACGTTCCTACTAATCAGGGTTGGCAAACGTCCGCAAAAATCAAAATCAAAACATTATCTCACCATCACCTAAAATATAGCAATATTATTAGGCTTTCCCTTTTGTAGGAAAAACTTTTTTTGTTCCTTTATGTTCAGTCGCTTGCCTACGATCTATTGAAGAAAGTTTAAAATATTCACGCTGTTTCTAATCTATTTAGTATTTTGTATTTTCGGTTACAAACGTGTACCCTGCGTTGGTTTAGACATGATATTATTAATCGATTTTAAGCAGGCATTAAAGGTAAACGTAGCGATTTTTTTTATTTTAGTTTAATAAACGTAAACGGAAGTTTATTTATAATTTTAATATCGTAATTTTTTTTAATATTACGATAATAATTTAAAAAGCTTTAGTCCCCTTCAAAAGATACTGGTTTAAAACTATGAGGTCGTTTCAGTAAGCGATCAGCTCTGATAAGATAAAAATTATTCAAGAAATACTCTAAGCACATTTATTGTTGAACTGAATTCATTATTAGACCATAGAGAACAGATTTAGCTAAGTTTAATTAATCTGAGTATAGTAATATACAGTTTACTATATTTACTAGTACATAGTATACTAAACTTCGAGGTACTTGACTATATAGAAATATCTATTTCAATCCAGAATGAGCGAATTTTATATAACATGGATTTAAAAAAAAGAAGGGAAATATTTCATTAACGCTAAAAGGGTTTGGGTTTCTAACAACTCGAGACAAAGAAAGTATCACATTGGATTTTCTCAATATCGTAAAACTAATTGGTTATTTTATTCGTCTTTCTTGCTGAAGATTTTGTTTTAACTACCGGCAATTTAAACAACATTTATGTGTAGAGTTAAAAATAGTCAAAAATTAAACTATATATTGTACTTATTAGTTCTGGTATTTTATTTTATTTATCCCCATAACATATACCATTTTGAAATATGGTAAATTTAGCGAAAATAGTTAACTAAAGTGTTCGTTTGTTTAAAATTGTACAAAAAGTAAAATTTCATCATTATATTTCATTGGACTCGTATAGTCTTGTATTTTGTCTATATTGATAAAAAATTCATTAATCAAGTAATTATTAAGATATGAAGCAAGTATGCAATTCGCCACTTTTCTGCGTTCGGGAGAATTTCTCGATTAATGTAAAGTCACTTTGCACACGAGTTGCATATTAAATGTTTTCTACAGTCTGTAAACGTTTTAGAAAAACCTCCTAAAATATTGGAAATGAGTTTGTAAAATAATCATGTATAAAAGTTTGGCAACAACCATTTCTGAACTCGGTTCCACGTTCACCTTTCAGTATGGAATATCCATAAGCGATGTATTTCAAATGGCAATTTAAGTTGTAGTTGCCAAATTATGTCATAATTAACTGATAATTTTATGATGATATGTTATTAATATTAGTAAACAAATACACCCAACATAGGCCCTACGTAATAGAATTGCATTGCCCCATAAGGCCTATACTGAAAAGTGAATGTGGAATTGAGTATAGATCATATGTTGTATTCAGTGTTGCCATCTTAATTCATGTATAAAAAACGTAAACTAGCTATTAAATGTTTTTTTCAACTCTTTTGTGCTTTACTCAAAATCCTGGAGTATGCAAGGTAAACTGAGTAGCGCAAAGTAAAATAATATGTGAATCTCCTGTTTCGCTAAAATATATCGATTGCGAAAGTAACCACTTTCTCGGACAGACAAATATTTTATCCCTCAAATATTTAATGAGTAGGTCTATGCCTAGTAAATACCCTGCTTAGGAAATGCCTATGAAATTCAAGATAAATTTATGTTTTCTGTCATTTTAAATGTTTTCCTACTATTTTAAAGACAAATTAAGACATTTAAGTAATAAGATTTTGGACGTGTAGTGTTACGTGTAAAAACCATAGGCATTTTAGGTGTATTAGTATACAGGACAGAATAGTTTAAAGTTGTTGAATAGGTCCAAACATAGCATTTATTTTCAGGGCATTATTTATCAAATTGGTTGATAATTTCTTCTTTTACTAATTTATGTGTTTTTATGAAAGTTTTCAAAAAGACTTCCTTATGAGAAAATCGAAGTTTTCTACTTTGAGTAAAGTAAACATTTCCTCACATCGCTTTGATGGGAATGGTGGCCCATAAAAATAAAAATTTCCTGAGATACAATACAAACCTAGAATTATTGATTTTACAAAAAAAAATTTAGTATACAAACAAGTCGTTCAAAATAACAAAATCCGCAACTTCTGCGTTTGCATATTTAATCACTTTCCAGTACAAGTGCAGGATTGTAGTTTTTAATTTTGAGCAACCTTCATGCGATATTTAACCTTTCCTTCTATCGTAACCCATTAAGGAATTATTTGTCATATTATTTATTTTCATTTTTTTGTCCACAATTTTCCATCATGGTGGTGTTAGCTGACCTGGCTTAAAGTAAAACAATGTTTTTTTTTTCATTAAAGATGTCATCGACAAAATTTGCCACAAAATTATTTTAATTTGATAGTTTTTCCATCCCCTGAATATTATATGTTTAAAAATTAATTTTTAAATTGAAAACTGGTTAATACAGATCAATGTACCAAATGGTTTGTACAAAACTTCATGAACCTTAAAAAAACGCCCATGATTTTTTGGTTTAACCTATACTATATAACTTTGTAAGAAGGATTAACTTTACATCAAAATTAGCGAAAAACAGATAATGTACGAAATGTTATTATTGCCTTTAAAGCCAAAAAGAGGACACACAAACACGCCTTCGATCAAATTACACATAATCGGATAACTGAAGTGATTCCTTATATTGAACATTGTGAATATAGTTATTTGTGCATCTGGGGACTAAAGTGCAACTTTTTCTCCCTGAGGAAAACTGTTGTCGCCTGATGGCGGAGCCGAGGGCGACAATTTCCCGAGGGAGAAAAAGTACTTCAGTCCCGTGATGCACACAAAATTTTTCCTCCACCTACACCATTAACAATAACCAGGTATAACATTGTAACTTTACCTTCAGATGATCCTTTGCTTCAACAAAATGCACATAGCCTATATAAATGAATAATGCAAGGTATTTAGGCTTTAATTTTAACAATTTTATTCACACTCTTCTTTAAAAATACTCATGGCCTAACTTATTTATTCACAAATATGCAGGAATAAACTACAGCAAACTCAAAATGGATACGCTGTCCTGTAGAAAACGGAAATGGACGCTTGGATGCTGTGACACTCTCTTCAACATAGAGAAACAAATTAAAATCGACAGTGTTGCCATATTTTCTCACTGTCCATCGCGGCGTTAACGGATTTCTTCCCATGTGTTTCTTATGAGATTACTTTTAGTCCTGTGGGACTAAAAGTAAGTGAGTAGATCCCATGGATTATAAACTAGTACTTTAGTATTCTATTCCAGGGACTAAAAGACAACTATAGATAGTAGGTGGAGGAAAAAACATTTTGTAGATAACTGAGTTGCCGCACCTGACACGTGTAGTAGAAAACTTTGATTCTGACTCGGGACGTCTTGGGCACATTTTCCAAAATAATGTTTGCTTGAAAACTTCCCTTATAAAATCTATTTTGATTTAACTATATTCAATAAATAAATTTGAGCCTTGTCTCGTTTTTTCCCTATTTTTTTACACAACCAAAGTTTTACATATCCTTAGGTAAATTTGACGGTCTAATTCGATTGGAAGCAAAAGGAATTCAGAAAATTATTACTAAGTTTTATTTATATTAAGTTTAATGATGGCTATAAAATGTTTAGGGGAATAATACTACAACGTTGAATGTTGTCACTTACAAGGAGGCGTTGCAAAACGTCACTAATAAATTAAATCCACGCCCCTTCGTGGTATGGATTAGGTGTTTTTAACATAATGCTCTAAAATTTTGCAACCTCTGGGGTTTTATTTGAAACCAGGTTATTTCATTGTTTGAAATAAAGGAAATATTTATTCTTTATGTATTAATACTGAAATTCAGGGAATACACAACCTTTATGTAAGTTAACTTTTCAGTAGGTATTATTCAGCGATTTTAGGGCTTGTAGCCTCTAGCTGGAAGGGTAATTTTGACTAAAAAGAGGTTTTACAGAGTACAAGAGCGATCGTGCCCTTGTTATAAAGGTTACCTTTTAAACTTAGCCCTCAGTGATCGCTGAGGTCGGGAAGTTGAGGTTCGTTCAATTGAGTAGTTCTTGGCTGTTTCTCGTTTTACTATATTACTTTATTACTTTAAGTATACTGCTTAGGGATATTTAAAAGGAAATCTGATTAGTCATGACAGTTTTTTTGTTTTCGTTAAAAATCAATCAGCCCTCATTGACAAAGCTCCATTAAATCGAATTAATAAATCTTTCTTGCCAAATAATTGAATCATTATCAAACGTATTTTACGAATTTTAAATCGTAAAATTTTTCAAAACCCTCAAATATATACAAATTTACAATTTATATTTAAATTTGGAAAAAAATCAGGTATGCCAGCACTGATTAGCAAAAATAAGTTTCTCAACGTTTCGGGATATGGAATCTGATCCTATCTTCAGGTTGGAAAGAACCTAGAACATAACAAGATTAGTAGCACACAGGTGGGAGAACCTGGACAAATATCATACCTAAACCGGAAAATAAAAAAACATTAAAAAACACTAATATGAATTATATTATCCTTTTGATAATAAAAATAAATTTATATAAATTATCGCTCTAAAAACATCGGAACGCAAGGAACTAGCCAAAACATTTATCTGTAGCAGTAAAATAACTTTGGTATCAAACCAAAGAACACTTTGCAAAGCGAACTTCCTCTTTTGCAGGATATTATTCGCTAGACCAAGCACATAACAAGGGGAGTTGTCGTGAACACAATTCACCTGGATATCGCTGGGCTTGCCGTATGAACGGGAAGTGCACTGATTAAAGTGAATAACTTTGTTTCACTCTCATACCTCTGATGTAAAGATCTGGCAGGCTTTATGCAGATAAAGGTAGATCGTTTTGTGGTTTTAATACCTGCTTCAAGTAATTCAAAAACGTTGCAGTGGCAACTAGTTTCGGCTCAACAGGTGAATCATCATCGGAACAAACAAGAAGCCTTAATTCCAGTCTTCATAGTTATTTCAAATGTTCATCACGAACACACGCGGACAAATACACGTTGATACGTTACAAAAAATGTTAAAATAGAGAGAATTAGTCCATAGACGAATGCACGAATGCACTTCCGCCCGGTCGCGTCGCTCCTTTTTCTGTGTTTTCATTGTTTTCCTATTTTTAGTATTTTTCGTAACGTTTCAATGTGTCCGTGTCCTTGTGCGTTGGTGAAGCACATTTTAAATACATACGACGACCTTCGATCGAAGTTAAATTGAGGCTCCTTGTATGATGGCCCGATGATGGTTCACCTGTTGAACCGAAACTAGTTGCGCAGCAACCTTTTTGGATTACTTGAAGCAGGTATTGAAACCTCAAATTGTATTCCACAGGTTTCCGGAGGCTAAACAACTGAAAAATGTAGAATATGTAGAATTTTCTACATCCCTACCCCTTAATAGAAATCAAATATCACTTAGCGATTTGGATACAAAAACAAGTAAATGTTGTAATTTATTTCGTACCACTTGTATTTCCCTTTAGCGATTTAGAACATTCTACACCGTAAACCGCGATACCTCCGTTAATTGTAGGTTTCGATAAAATTTGGTAAGTCTTTGTGAAATTATTGTAAATTTATTTAATTTTAGTGTAAATTTTCTTGCTTTAAGGGAGAAAGTATATGTCGGTTCGCTGATACCATTTATTTCAACATACATCTGTTATTTATTTTTTTACAGTAAGCTACACCTTAAAGCTTTCAGGTTATGGCAGTTCCATTCCAGATTGAGTGAAAATATGTTATATTTTATCTGAAGTTTTTTTCATTTCTCAATTTTTTCTATAAAGGCTTTGAGTAAGTAGCTTAAAAATACTAGCTAAGCCTGGCAGACTTTGTCATGCCTTTAACCATTTGCCAAACATCACCTGTTCAAGTAAACGTGTAATTAGATTTCATGTAAACAATATCTTTGCATAAAAATAGAGTGACAGCTTCGGAGCGAGAGATATGGAGCGCTAGTGGAATTTCAAAATAAAAAAGGCCGATGTCCGTCACTGGTATATTGCCTCTGTTTCTCCAAAATTTAGCTCGGACCACTAGTATTCACATGATGCAACATCAGACTCACGTACAAATATCCGTACTTTCCCATTAATAACATTAGTAGGATTAAGTATTGAAAACTGCAAATGGACACCAATTAGAATTTTGTAATACACTCTAATAAATCATTATTATGGCAAATAGTTAAAAATTATTTTATAATTACGCATCTAGAGTATATGATGAATATAAGTGAAATATTCCCAGGCAAAATGGTTGTATTTTGTCACGACATATTTTAAACTGATTGGAAATATTTATGTAGAAATAGATTTAATTTTTACATTACAAAATAAGGAAAATAAGGTATGAAAACTAAAATATTATGAAATCTAATATCGTTGGCGCATTTCTCAGCGAAATCTCGGAACCTATCTCTGTCATGTGTGATTGAGTGGAAGTGAAGGATTGACGCCGCCGTTTAGTAATGGTTGGCTTTGGGGCTCCTGAATGTTTACTCAAGATATAAATTTACCTATGATTCAAAAATTGGTGGACTATTTAGTCTTTATTTTTTACTCAAACGTCTATCAGTCATGTATCTGCCAACTAAAACTAAAAAAAAACAACGCTCCCTACGCTTTGAGTCATTGTTCAGACATAACTCCCTCCTCTAACATGACATAAACCTAAAGCCATTTGTGTTTAGCTTAATTGCTCTAATTTAATGTCATCACAAGCTACGCCCTAGGCACCTTTGTTTTCCTCCTCCAATAGTTCTGTATGTGTATATGAAATTATTTGACTCATAATTACAATAAGTAAGGAGTGTTGAGGTAAAAAAAAACTCAGAGAAACCAACGTAATGTTATAAATTGTATCAATATGATTATAAATAATGTAAAAGCCTGAAACTGTTATATTTCTTGAAATTGGTCGTGAATTTATTCCTAAACTACATGTATTGAATTTTAATAAAATTGCGTTTTTTTAATTACTCCCCAAGTAGATTTTTACTCCTAGTTTTCATTCATGACACTTAAAAATCATGACACTTGTGGGGCTCTTCATAGTAATTACGACCTTAATACCATGCGTAGAAAGGAAAATCTGTAAAGGCGTGCTTTTTATTTGAGTAGTTTTATTTGAGGCGTGCTTTTTTTAGATTTGAGCGGTTTTCTTCACCACTCTATTAAAATGTTTTTATAGAGATCAGGACATAAGTGACCGTGAACCATCCTCATGATCCTTGTTTGACTGGCTCACGTGTGTTTGTTTTTTTAATTATTTCTATAGTATAAACCTGGGTCTTTACATAATCTAACAGCGTGAATTTATTAACGTGTGACTGACTTGTTTCAGACGACGAACACCTTCCATCACGAACACCAATTAGTAATTCAAATTAAACCCCTATTTCACCAACTATGCAAGTGTCTTTAATTTT
Source organism: Flexamia atlantica (assembly GCA_035578135.1). Lineage (NCBI taxonomy): Eukaryota > Metazoa > Arthropoda > Insecta > Hemiptera > Cicadellidae > Flexamia > Flexamia atlantica. Next base: position 81,690 of record JAQJVK010000334.1, read on the forward strand.
AAAGTTTACTTAATAAAAGCTGAAATTCTTATTTTATCCGGCCTAAACCCATCATTTACGGAGCTGGTAAATCCAACAAGCTGGTTTCAACTTAATTGAATTTAATTAAGTTTACTTTAACGTTTGAAAAAGAGAGCCTAAACGTAATTCCTAACAAGTTCATCTTTTTTTAACCCAAAGCTGATTTGCCTGGGGCTTATTAGTTTCCAGTGTTTTTATGCCCTGGTCTTACTCTGTTTTTAATCGTTAAAAAAATAAGGAAAGCTTACAAGTACCTACCAAAAAACGTATATTTAGTTTTCCTTGAGCTATTACACCCTGGCCCTACAGTGAATTAAAAAACTCCTAACTAGATACTTTTCTTACAATTTCTTTAATACAACTTCTCTGAGCTGTTTCACTCAAGTCCTAGTGTTACAAAATTCATTTGATCAAAACAACGAAAATTAATTTTCCTAAACCCATCTTCAGAGCTCTTCCACCACTGAACAACAACCTAATTCCATTTACGTTATTTACAACAGGCTTAACTCTCAGAAATCAATAAACTTTGTATTCATTTGTATATATATATATATATATATATATATATATATATAATATTCAATAAATGATAAGAATTGTGTACCCTTTGTAAGATTTTATTTCCAACCTTTATATATTTCCAATCCAAATATGTATGAAAATTAACGAATTGTGTTTTTAACATCTAGGGACCCCAAAACGAAAAGTAATGATGGTCTCGGGCTTAGGTCTTACCATGAGACCTACGGTCACAAATTCTTCCCTATAGGGGAAATTCGGTAAAGTAAAAGAATTTTTAATGTTTTTTTTTATTTTGCTTTTTGCTCTATATGATGATCATTTACTTAAGAATTAAATTTTTTTTGCCATTCAATGAACTATCTTAATCCTAATGCCTAATGGGTTTTATATCACGACAAAAGAACTGTTTAAAAATCAACACATACAAAACGTTAGTGTGAAACCAAAGCTGCGATATTAAAAGGTAATTTCATTGAATGTTGGCGAACAATCTGTTATTCCATGATTAAGAAGTTTCCACCTCGTTGTGCTTCTAAACTGTAATCAATAACACAACAACTTTCGGCCGGGCAAAAACCAATTTCAAGTTTTAATGTTATAAATTACGAACTCTAGAATGATAACTTTTTGAATGAAAAGATGGGTTTATAAAATGGAAAAGAATCCAATTTACTGATTGTCGTTTAGTACAAATATTTTGAATTTCGTATTAAACTTAAACCAGCAAATTCTATTCTTTTTCATTTTATACAAATTGTTTTCATCCGAAAAGTTATAGAAGTCGTTTGACACTCACAATGAAGATAAATAGAAATAACTATGGAATTTTTGTAGATGTAACTAATTCCTTGATTCTTTTACAAAGATAGTAAACGTTATAACAAAAGCCATAATAAAAAAGGAACAAATATTAATGTGACTGTAAAAGAAGTGCTTTAAAACCTAATGTCAAATACATATGAGGAAATCTATATGTACATAAAAGCTAAAAACCTTTAATTGACTGACTGACCGACCGACTGATCATTGTTTCTCAGAAAGTATAAAGCTTTGGCGATGAAACTCAATTTTTCATTTAACACGTTTATTTTATATCTGTTCTTAAAATTATTTTTCTAATTTAAAGCCATTCTATTTTTTTCATTTAAGGGCGATAGTCTGCTGTTGTCGTTAAATCAGTTATGCCTCATATTATCATGACTCAAACTGATGATCATCAGGATTAAGACAAAAGTGCACTGCGACAAAAGTTCTGAGTTCGATCCCCAGAAGTGGTGATTAATTTTTTTTAAATTGATAGATAGCCAGTTTCATAACTTCTAAAAATTTGGTTGTATTCACATGAGGTGAGGAAAAACACATCCAACTACAGTTGTTACAAAAGTCAAGTGATCATTTATAGGGTGTCAAAGCAAAGGAAATTGTCTCGTCAGTGAACCTCAACTTAAGACTGCGTGGTTGATGAACATAAGTATGTGTGAATCGTTTACTTCAAGGGGATTGCATGTGCATTCCACAACAATTAGAAACTTTATATAACCGCTTAGTAATTGTCTTCGTCTCCATGCATAGTAATATTACCGCAAGTAAAACTAAATCTCCTCTTCATTTACTTAAAAGTTCACAACTTAAAAACAATTTTTTCTTGAAATTTAATTCCAACTGTGTGACCTATAATTAATGGACATCGAGCTATAATATTTTTCAAACTCATGCGTACCTGCTTGATTTTTTGGGGTAAAGCACAATGGACATACAAACAGTTCAAATCGAATAAACAATTTTCATAGCGCTTTAATTAACACACTCGTCGGCATTCAAATAAAACAGACCCCGTTGCAGCAGACCTGCATACTCAGCGAATTTAAAATGCAAAACAACATATTTCAATCCAACATAGCGAGATTTGTCAATTTTTTGTAAGCTCCATAAGAATAACATGGGGAATGAGTATGCAGGTTTCCTGCTACAGATATATTAAAACTGGGTGGTTTGAATTCAATATTCTGTAGATCTGAACTAGAACCAAGTTTTATCAAGATATGTTGAGAAATAAGTGAGATATAGAATTTTACTTATTTCCCATAAGGTTAACATTGGGACAACGTACTGTGTTTACCACTTTCAATATCGCGGTAACCAATGGACATAGAGTAGTGATTCAAAATACAAATTTTTTTTAGCTGAGTTCAATGGTGGTAACAAAAATTGGATTATTGTTATATTTCTATGAAAAAAAAACTTAAACACTCCTTTTTTACCCCCCTTAAACCCCCCCCCCCCCCCGGTTGTCCGATTATGCGGGTTGATTATCCGATTAATTATCAATTTACAAGTCTGTACCAAATTTCATTAAGATTGGACCATATTTCGGCTGCTATCGTGTTAACAGACATATATATATATATATTTGAACAAATAGTGTTTTTTCCAAATAGTGCTTATGTCTTACCATGAGACCTAAGGCAATAGTTTATTCCCTACAGGTGAAATTCGCTAATAAGCTGAAAGATCTAAAGTATGCTATTTTTTCAGCATTCACACGCGGTATTCCACATGCAATACCGGCTGCTTAAAAAGAATCGTCAGATTAAGTAGCTGGCTGATATCTAAACGGAAAAAGGAGTGCATCGTTTAGTTTTGCACCAAACCTCTCACAAAATGCTCAAGTTTTACTAATACTGTATATCTCATAACGTTTATATATGAACCATTGCCTGCGGAAACAAAATTTTAGCAGTAATTGAATTATCGCATGCGATCAAACTTAACAAAAACTGTCCTTTTCGTCAAGACTATATTCGTGCTCAATAAGGAATTAGAGCACGTTTCAGTCCTAAAAGGCGAACATTGACAGTTAGTTACTTGTTAAAAAATGGTATAACCCTCTTGCAGTGTGGAATCATTTCAGTCAGAGCTTAAATTGATGATACATAGACTGTTTGTGTGTTTCTTAACACTTACAAGATGTTCCGATGGATTTCATACAAACAAATATTGCTGGTGTACTGAGAAATAATTTGTGTATGTCAGGGAAACCAACACAGTGTCTCAATGACAAAATAAAACTAAAATACATAAGTAGATCCTTCTATATGACTCCAACAACAGAATTTGAAATAATGGATATTATTAAAAGCCTAAAAAATGGCAAAGCCCCAGGATTCGACAATGTGACATCTTTTATTTTAAAAAACATTTCCAATAATATAATAGTAGTACTAACTCATTTAATTAATTTAAGCTTGCAAAAAGGTGTATTTCCTGATTGCTTTAAAAGTGCAATTGTTATCCCGTTGTATAAACAAGGATCACAAGACAATCTTTCTAATTTTATACCAATTAGTTTGCTTTCTGTATTTGCAAAAATACTTGAAAAATTGCTAAAAAACGCCTTTTAAAATTTTTAATGACTAATAACTTTTTTAGTAAAAACCAATTTGGCTTTATGGAAAAATTATCAACGGAGGATGCTCTTTTGAAATTTCTAGAACAAATATATGAAGGCTTAAATAATAAAGAAGCAACCGCTGCTATTTTTCTTGATATCACTAAAGCGTTTGATGCGGTGGATCATGGTGTGCTGTTGGAAAAGATGTGGCTAGCTGGTGTAAGAGGTCTACCCCATGATTGGTTTCGTAGCTATTTAAGCAATAGAAATCAAAGGGTAAAAATTGGTGAGGTTGTTAGCAATCCTGGTTTGATTAAATATGGCGTGCCCTAGGGGTCTGTCTTAGGACCGATCCTTTTTTTGATTTATATCAATGATCTTTGTGAGGCAAAATTCCATGGGGCCGTCACCTCATTTGCTGATGACACTGCTCTTAGTTATTCTAGTGTTTCTAAAGAAAATTTGCAAAGTTATATGAAGCAGGATTTAGAACTCATTGAATTTTGGTTCAATAAGAATTTTCTTACATTAAGTGATAAAACTAAATTTATGATTTTTAATGCAAAAAGAAATATAACTTTTAATAACCAACTTTGCTATCACAATGTTTGCTCTCTCCTTACCTGTCAAAATAAAATTGTTATTGATCAAGTGGATAAGATAAAGTATCTAGGACTGATTATAGATTCAAAATTAACTTGGAAGAATCATATTTCAAAATTAAAAAATGAACTCAATATTTCAGTGCGCAAATTTTTTCTCTTGCGAGATCTTTTTCCCAGGAAAATTCTTGTAAATTTATATCATGCTTTGGTGGGATCAAGATTAATGTACGGACTTTCATGCTGGGGAGGGGCATACTTTTCTACCCTTAAGCCAATTATAACTCTACAGAAATACATAGTAAGGGTGATAATGAAAGCAAGCAGATTTGAACACTCAAGACCATTATTTTTTCAACTAAATTTACTTCCACTGCGAAATTTATATATTTTTAAAGTTCTCAAAATATTTTTCAAAAGGAGCACTGATTACAGCCTAGTTATAGAAAAACCTTATTGCCTGCGAAATGCCTTGTCACTTCCTAGACCAAACATGACCCTCTATAAACAATCATATCGTTATAACAGACCTCGTTTTTACAACCTTGCACAGAAAAATATTGTAACCAATCAAAACATAAAAGTTACTATAAAAAATGTAAAGAAATGGCTTCTGAGAGAAGAAAATGTCGAGCTTTATTTATAAGAAGTTGCATTGATTTTGTTGTTGTTGCTGTTTACTTAAAATGTTTTTGTGTGTCAAATAGATTTTAGTTTACTAAGCATATTTTCCTTTATTTATATTTTTTTGTTTGATAAGATATATTTTACGTTAAATATGGTAGTATTCATTAATTCAAGCAAGTTTTACATCTTTTGTTTTTGTTTGAAAAATGCTATAATTTTGCTGATAGTCCGGTTTCCATTTTCTTCCTTTTCTTAATTTTTAATAATATTTTGAGGGTGACCCCAAACGGGCATTGCCTAGGGGGAAACTAATTTTATTCACCTTAAGTATGGTATAGTTTTAGTTATGTAGTAATTAGTGTTTTATTTTATATGAATGTTTCAGAACCTGAATTTGTACACTATGTACTTTTTGGTGAATAAAGTTTATTATTTATTATTATTATTATTATTATTACTTTCTTTTGGAAATTTCTATATTAAATTCAGCTATTAAAAACAAACAATTAATTGATACACTCGGTGTATTGTTTCTCAACCGAAAAGGATTAATATAATCAACAGTATTTAAGGAATTATGTAGTTAATATCGTAACAATTTTTTACAGTTAATGAAAACAACCGTGTTATTTCTAAAGGAAAATTAATATATAATTTTGTGTTCTTTAATTTCCTTTGTTTCATTATTTTTAAAGATTTTTTCATGCTAACTTAACTTTAGCTTAACTTTTAATAAGCTACTTCAGAAAATCAACAATACAATACCTTAGATAAATTACGAATTAGGAAGCTGTTAAGGAAGCAATTACTGTTATACGAACAAGAAGTTAAAGTTATGCTTAAAGTTTTCGATTTACGGATGAGTATGTGTGATTGGGCCATAAATCTTCCTTACCAAAATTTCTTTCAGACATGACATATAATGTTGAGACGTTAAGTAAGAAACAAACTGACATTAAACATAACTTAGGTATCGTTTGTTGTAGTGGTTCAATCCGTTCAGTTCATATATCAAAATTATCTTGATTCGCTTCTTGTAAAACTGTCATTCTAGTATTAATACTTAAATGAGGGGCTAGCAAACTTTTAAAAGACCAACCAATGAAGGAAGAGCAATTGTAATAAATGTAATTTAGGAAAGTAATATCGCATGGCTGGGACATTGATTCTGTAAAAATGAGACTTAATATTAAGGGATTAAGGTCCTAAATGAGTTAGCCAAAGGCCTACTTTATATGATGTATATATTTACATTATATTATGAATAATGTTTTATAAACATTTTGCAATCGCACAACTGCTATGAAAACTGATTAAGGTTTTCAGGAGAAGTAGCGCCTCATTCAATGATTTTTATATTTTACTATACAGGGTGTTTCAGAACTCCCTACCAATATTTTAGGGCATTGTTCCTGGGTAAGAAACATATCTAAATATCATATTTAAATTGTCCGGAAGTCCTTAGTTACTCACACAGCCGCCATTTTGATTTTTCACTTATTCTTAATTTCTAAAAAACGGTTAAACATACAAAATTGAAACTTTGCACAAACATTTATGTCAATTAGGCAAAGCTACAAAACAATTATGAAAAATTTTCAAATTCTTAAAAAAAAATGGCGGTCATATTAAATTTTGTTTCCTAAATAACTAAAAAAACGTTAATTTTAAAAATATTTTACAAGGATAACTTGTTTTAGCTAATTCAATTAATTACAAATCGATAGACACCTTATTTTTTAAGATTGGACGAATATTAACTGATATATGGCAGCTTTAGTGATACGTGACCGGTGGAGGTTAGTTGCAGTGCATGCCGAGGCATGAGGCTAAAGTCTGCCACAACAATGCAACAGTCTCCTTGAATACCTTGAATACCTTCTTCTTCATCAATGACCAGCCTGCTGGATAGACTGCGTCCTACTACTAAACTAACTAAACTAATATTTACAACTTTTGTTTTGAGATGGCGGCGGTTCAGACAAGGTTGGCTCTGCCCCAATCAGCCTCAAGGAACTCAGATATGATGTAGAGCGGATTTTCTCTGAGCCAACTTTCCACCTGCTGCTTAAATATTTTATTTTCCAGCTCCCTGATCCTCGGTGGCAGAGCATTGTAGAGCCTAAGGGCGAGCATAGGGAAGCAATACTTCTTCCTACTCAGTCGGCAGAAGGGGATGTCCATTTTCATTTTGCTGCGTGTATTGTGCGCATGTATATCACTTCTCTTGGCGAAAGCCTCGGAGTTGTTTTTATGTACAGCAAGCTGACCAAGATGTACTGGCTATATACTGTCAGGACACCCAGCTCCCTGAAAATAGGCCTACAATGCTCCCGTGGTCCTGCGGACTGTATGATTCTCAGCGCCTTTTTTGGAGGATAAGGACACTTTCGGACCCAGGCGCATGACCCCAGAGACATAGGCCATACAAAATATGGCTATGGAACAGTCCATAATATATTTGGATTAAGTAGGCCTTGAAGAGCATTGGCTTCAGTCGGCGCAGCAGTTAGGTTACCCTCGCAAGCTTTGCACAGATGCAGTTGATATGGTCATTCCAAGACAGCTTGGCATTGAGAGTAAACCCTAGTAGCTTCACTGTCTCCGGAGTCTGGTTATCGTGTCTGGACAAGCTGCAAATGAGTTCTTGGGTTTTGCTTTCATTGAGGCTCAGCTTGTTGTGCACAAACCACTCCTTAGCAACCTCAAACAAGTCCAGAGCAGAGGATCGGGCCAAGTCAGGTGAGGGTCCTTTAGATTAAATCGTCGCGTCGTGTCGTCAGCAAATAACAGGACACTGCCAAGTAGTCCTAGGTCATTGATTGTCACGAGAAACAAGACAGGGCCCAAAACTGAGCCCTGTGGGACTCCATGCTTCAATGGCAGTGGCTGAGAGTTCGCCCCACCCACAGACATGACCTGCTTGCGGTTGCTCAGGTAAGAGTGAAATGCCTCGAGGACCATTCCACCTACGCCATAGCTCTTAAGTTTTCCAATGAGTATGTCGTAGGGGACACAGTCAAAGGCCTTGCTCAGGTCCGCTAATATCAAGGCAGTGGAATCCTTCGCCTCAAAAGCATCAAGGATTTCGGATATTAGTTGAGTCATGGCCGAGTCTGTGGATCTGCCTCCCCTGAACCCATACTGTGCATTTGTGAAGAGGTGGTGAGTATCGAAATAGTTGACAGTCTGGGTTTTCATGTGTGTCTCAAAAACTTTAGCCAGCACAGGTATGATGGATATGGGCCGATAGCTGCCCATGGCCTCAGGGTCGCCCTTCTTTAGGACCGGTACCGTCCTAGAAACCTTCAGTGCATCAGGGAATACTCCAGCCAGCAGACAGGAGTTCAAGACCTTTGACAGTGGGTAGGCTATGCCATCAGCTATAGACTTAAGCACAGTAACCGACATACCGTAGATGTCAGGTGAACTGGTGACCTTGAAATTGGAATTAATCTTTATAATCTCAGTAGGGGTTACAGGATTCTACTGCACAAAGGCAAGGTGTTCATAGTGCATGGCATCAATGGCAGCCAGTGGGTTGTTCCGATTTAGCTCATCGCTTAGTGCCACGATTCTATCGACTTCTCCTAACAGGAATTTATTAAATTCGTCAGGACTAGCCTGACATTTCATAGGGACTCTTTTGCTTACAGCCCTGGTTCGCCAACTGCCAAGCTGCTTTACAGGGGTTTCGAGCAGATATAATTTCAAGGAAAATATAAGAAACTAGGTTTTTGTTAGGTCAACATCGAATTGATTTATTAGTTTATAGACGATGGTGGAGTTTAGGGACCAAAGCCTCTTATTTTAATAGATTTAATTTTTTAACTTTTGAATGGATATTTAGAGAGTCTTTAGGGTATATGTTCAATTGAAGGTTCAAAAACCTTCGTTTACAACATTCAGCTATTTTGCTTAAAGATCCTATTCCAGTGTTAAATTAGGGCATCTTAAGGTGGAGGGGGGCGAGGGTTAACTTCAAGAGCGTCTAGAACTCTTTTCTGAGTCTATTTCATAGATATTGTGTCTTGCAAAACCTAACGGCAAGCTCTTATCAACGACACGTCGAACAGTAGTAGTTAAATGAATGAGCGCATAAAGCGCATAGCAAACGAGTATATAAAGTTGACTAACTCTTATTTTTGTAAAAAAAAAAAATACTTTAAACTGTGTCATGAGGAGTTTGAAAGTCTGCTTAGATGGGCCGAAAACCACACCGATATCGCCACGCTCGGTCTAGCGCATGACTCGATCATGTCAAATTGGATTTTCCCACTTACATTCTTTTACACTCTTCTGATTCAATTTTGAAGAGTCACAATACTTTTTTTGTTGAATGTTTTTATCTAAGATATTCACGAAAAAATGTTCTAAACAATAATTTAAAAATAATATATACTGGCTATTCCTGGTATTGGCTAATCCGCCATTGTAACTTAAGTAACATGTGTTGGAAATTTATTCGACCTTTACCGATAAACAACACCTGATCAACAAAAATACAAATGTTAGTATTTATCTTGTCAGTTGAAAACGAAAATGGTAGATTATCAAATTTTAAATTCAAGTGAGTTTCTAAACATTTCTAAGGAAATCAAGATATCCAAATAAAGCGTAAACTATAGTGAATTTTTAAAACTTTTAATTTCCATAATTCCATTTTAACACACTATGGACTTACCACCGTTCCGAAATTACAATTTTTTTATATTTAATTTAATACAGACACAAATTATTTGATTATTTGCGTTCATCCCAGCTTGTTGTCAAGTAATGGAAATTGTTTTTACACTTAAGTGAGAACCGGCCTCCCCTACACAGTAGCCATATGAGTACGGTGAGGTGATGAGCAACACATTGTATGTAAATCACAATGTTTTGCCACGGACAAGCCCATCAAATCTCGAAGCCACCCAATACCGAACAGTGTGTGAAGACAGTTCTTCATTTCCACTCAATCACACATGACAGAAATGGGTTCCACGAATTTCTGGAGAGCGTCAACAACAATATTATTTTCATAAATATTATGGTTATCATCATTTTTTTAATGATAGTTTAAGCTAATTTGGCTTACAGTGAGACCATTGAATTTGAATTTGAAGGTTAGGCCTTCAATTAAATCAAAAAATCAATCAATCATGAAAGTCAAAATGACGTCTGGCAGCATCAACATGCGACATCGGTTAACACTAAAGATACAGATAATTTTTATGCTACAGAATGAATCCAATTTAATTATCTTTCAACTCCTGCCTTTATCATTGAGTTTTATTTATTACATAAAAATTCTTATGGTTATAACTTTCATTTATTACTAACTTAATGAACTTTTATTCAACCGTCATGAACTTCAAGTGCTCGGCTTGAGACTTTTTTAAATTATGAAAAAACCGAGCAGCACGCCCCGCCCCAAAGGTTATGATAAGTAATTTCGATTTGACTATGATACCTTATTACCGCTATAGTACTCCAGTGATTTAACTTACTATAAAATATTCAACTGAGACCATTTGTATACGTGTAATACGATCTCGTCTGCTTGGCAGCATTTTCAATCTACTGTATTAAATTTACTGGAGAACCACGTTTTTTAAATAGACATTCCCACGTAAATTTAAGTTACAAATTTATTATAACTGACTAATGTTATTCTTTTTTTTTGTAGATTATGGATCTAAATGATAAATACCGCCAAATTATACACAAATAAATTCTACACATAGCTCATTGTTCACAGAAAATCTCGGAATATTATATTTTATTTATAATAAGAATAATGAAAAACCCAGATTTAATTTTTTCTGTTACAGAAGTTTGCTTTATTAATACCTAATGCTATACCATAATTTCTGCAGTGAATATTTTCATGAACTCAGTAATGAAATCAGACCACATTACCGTGCCTTAATATTTCATCTATTTTCATAGCAAATATGAGTACAATTGTAGTTTTCCTACAATATTTCATTGTATTGTATTACTTCCCACCAAATGATAAGAAATAATTCCATCAGGAATAAATTGCGTTAAAATTACAATTTGTAAATGAATAGACTCCTCTCAAAAATCACTCATTGTTATGGTGCTGCATTGCCAAATCAGTAACTAAACGCTAAAACTAGGCGTTCCTCTTCTCATGTGTGTGGATTGTGTCTTGTCTTGGTTCGCCAATACATTTCACATGTGGAGTTGGGATGCGACCACTAAATGTTTTGGAACCACTCTAGAGAATTTCCCTTTTATAGCTAAACTTCTTAATTTATCATCTGATTTTCACGATTAGGCTATTTAAAACTTAAATGATCAATGAAACGAAAAAAATTGTTGTGGAAGTCAAGTAATAAAATAGTACGTCCCTCAGTTAAATTCACTTAGCCTAACCGGACTTTTAAATTAAGATATATGATGGATAAAGATATTTCAGCAATGAAAGTATATGGTTAATCTAAATTATTTTATCGATACTTTTTTGAGTAAAATCATAATTTGTTTTCTACTTTATGTCATTTTCTTAGTTTTTTTCTTGATGCATTAACCTTGGTGGAATAAATATTCAAATCCAATTAAAAAATAAAATCTATTGAAGATATTCGTAGTTATAAAAGCATTATGTTAAGTAAAATCGCAAAAACTTTCATCGTAAGCAAATCCAACACCGAACACATATTCAATTTAAACCGACTGTCTAAAATAAATTCTAAGAAATTCCTTGAAGACAAACGAAGAAGTTCTGCTAAGGAAATGTTACAGCTTCCAAGCAATACTCCAAAGAGGGTTTTGCACTCCAAAAAGAAATTTGCAGGATTTTAAATTATGAGGGATTCATTGGAGGCGGTATGAAAGCGAATATGTTCAAGGAAAAATGCCTTATCTTGAAAAAGGTAAATTTTGGCTGTTAAAACCTTTGGAGACATGTAATATATTTTAAGGGGTTTTCATGTACGGGTAAGTAATAAGAAATGAATAAGGTTCTAAGAAACTATTATGATTTATGGGTATAAAAGAAACATGGTCATCTAGACAATGGTGGTATTGCTCGAAGATGACCTGTAAGGTGTGAACTGTGACTTCACAGTTGGCAGAAGCCATAACACAGACTGTTGTAGACACTGGAACAATAGAATCAATCTTACGTATAATGACAGAGTTATATATTATATATTATGCAGACTTTAGAGACAAACAATAGCAGTTTTTAAGGAGATTGAATTTAAACATAGGCCATCCATCCGTGAAAAGAGAAAAGAGTTATTATTGAATAGCATAACCTAAGTGTAGAATGAATATCGTCTTTCCACAAAATGGCGCCTCACCTAAAATTATCCGCAAAATTGAAGCAGTGGTTGCGTGCATCATAGGCAAGTTAGATTAATTTAGTCAGCTATTTTCAGGCATTTTTATTTATTCGTTTGAATTATGTTATGACAAAATCAATAAAATCTCTTTCAAACTGGTCTCTTTATATAAAAATTATCCACCGTATAAGTGAAGTCATAATGTGTATGAATAAATTTAAATTACGTTCAAAGTAACTGAAATTGTTTTTTCATCATACTGTCCGGATAACAGTCTTTTTTAGTTCTCTAAATCGTACGCAAAATTATCGTTTTTGAATCACTTCGAACAAGACCACTGAGAAAACACAGAGTAAATTTTGCCGTACTCTAAAGTCAAAATTTGTTTATGTTACGTTTGAAAGGTTGAACGATTTCTTAACTTGTGTTTGTAAACAACTAACTGATGTGTAAATGACGATGAACATTTTGGATAACCTCAACAATATGTAGTCTATTTTTTTAACGATTAAATGGTTATTTATACATAATGATGAAAATAGTTGTTCATCACACGGAGCAAAAGTGTCTCTTTAGTACTCGATCGCATTTCCAAGCTCGGGTGCGCCTCGCCTGTAAATTACGATCTCGTACCAAAAAAAGCCACTTTCGCTCCTTGTGATGAAAACTACTATATATTATTTTGTTTAGTTCAAAGAGCTTAATGTTGCTAAAAAGAGAGTTTTTCGCCACAGTAGAAGTTCAAAGTAAGCTACTTAGGAGAAACTTTCTTTTCAAATGTTGCTTCACGTGTATCAGGTTAGAATGATTCTGTTATTTAATTGCTTTAAAAACTCAGTTCATCGTTTGACGCAATTGTAGGTCAAGTGAATTTTTTGATCGTTATAGCTGTACATAGTTAAAAAGTTACGATATAGCTTTGTCCTTTTTAGATAAATGATATTTTGGAATTGTTTTACTGTAATGATTGTTAAAACACTGAATGAATTGTGCCGTGTGTTTTCTTACGTGCGAAAAATTATAAACGTTATATAGATTCAAGCAAATGATCAAGGAAATAGCATATGAAGGTAAAAAACCTAAACAGAATGCTTTATTTTAACTGCAAAAATATTTGAAAAAAGGGTGCAAAAGTCTTGTTTCGAAAACAAAAACTTAAAATCTTCGATTTAATTTTCATTTTTCGTAAATAAAAAAGTTTGAAAACACCTTATTTCTACTTAATATACTTTACCACATTTCACTTTCTGTTTCATCATCACATTGTACACCACAGTACAATTAATCAGCTATACACAAACAATTCATTCGGTTATAATTTCAATATACTTATATTTACAAATTTTCGTTTTGTTTAGCCTGAAAACAAATAAACCTAAATGCATTTTCTGTACAGCTGTACCAAAATTTTGTCTTGGACTCGTTGCGAGGAAACATTTTAAGTATATTCTTTAAGGCTAAGACGGTTTTTGTCGATTTCTTAGCTCAAGGCACCAAGTCAAGTACACACATAGTTGTTTTATATTTTCCTCTCTGTTACAAATAAACCATAGCCGTTATGTTTAGGAATGTACAACTAACTTTTTTTGTGCCTTAATCATAGCAGATGCCTTCAATCGAAAACAAGAACAACTTTTTTTGCTCTTCTATCATTTCATAGTACTTCAATTTGTAATCGAAACAAAAATATTTTTAAATGTCATTTTAATATACAAAATATTAGTGCGACGAAGACCCAATATCAGTATTTTTTTGTAAATACAATATTTACAAGTTAAGTACAGCGGCAAAATACTTCTATAACGCCACACCATAACATGTTTTCTTGTATAAAAGAGGTTTCCGGAAATTACGCCCGGGGGAAATGAATATACTTCATGGTATTGATGTATGACCCCACAAATCCGATTCGATTGTTCAATCGATCCGCCCTTTAGGACTGGATAAGAGCTGGGATATTTCCCGGTACCCATAGAGAAAAAAAACTATAATGCATCAGAAACCTGAGCCATTAGATTAAAATAACAAATGTGCAGCTTATTCTCTAAAATATGATTAGGGAATCATATAGAATTGGATAAAAGCTGGAATATTTTCCGGTACCCACAGAGACAAAAAACTATTCTGCATTAGAAACCCAAGGTATTACATTAAATAGCATACCTGCTGCTTATTCTCAAAAATATTATCTGGTATTATTATATAAATATGTAATGTTACTTTCCCTTAAGGAATGCAAATCTAATATATTAACACTTGCAAACAAAATGCGACATTCATAGGATAAAGAAGAGTCTTTAATTTTGTATATAGTTCGTGGGTAGTTACTGTTTTCTTTCTCTTATTCACATTTTTGTTTGATTATATTACTTTTATATTCCTTAAAATTTGTTTTGACTAGTTTAACTTAAAAAACGTCAGTCTAATATTCAATCTAGACCACTGCTTAGTTTACAGTAATGAATGTCATTTAGTTTTAATACAAATTTACGTTGGTTTTTAATATTTTTTGCACTTCTGTGTGATAACCAATTTTAACAAGTGACAGGCAATATAAACCCATGAAGCTGTCACATCAAGGATATTAAAGCGATTCGATACGCTGCATCTGTCACTTATCAATTATTGTTTTGACCGTGTCAATGTAGTGATAAATATACACTGTTATAGCAATATATTATTTATTACCAACGAAACGTGTCATCTGTATCAGTGACGCTTAATACATGACAAATTTATGAGAGGCTGCAGTATTTCAAGCTTATTACAACAAAGGTTTATCGGTAACACGAAATCATGATTATTTTGTATACAGAATGAGAACAAGCAGATCGTCTAAAACCACCTTCTCAAAAACTACAAATTCTCCGCCCACAAACTCTTTTCTCGTTTTCTACCAGTCCTCAAGATAAATATAAGCAATCTGTTCAATCAAGTGTAAGTTATTAGTTTGTTAGTTATTAGGTGTTGCACGTTTGCATTTATTATTTATTTGCATTTTATTTATTATTATTTATTTGCATTTATTATTTTTTAAGACATCTTGTTTTAATAACATCAACAGTCCAAAGTTTTCTTTTGTAGTCTTTGCAGTAGGTTCCAGGACTTTTTAGTACCCTGTATCTCTTTGACACCAACCAGTATATCTACTTTGACCATACCACGTATGCACGCTGGTATTTTTTGTTCAAAATGTCTCTAATCAATAGCCTTACATATTGCCAAAAAACATTTCTGTGTATATATTTTGTAATCATTGCTACGACTTTTTTATTATGTGTTAGTTTTTTTATCTATATACTCTGATATGAAGAAGAAACAATTTATGAAATAACCTTTCATGATATTGCATATCAAGAATCCTAAACAACATTATCTGAATTTTCAATCCTCTTATGTTCCACTTTACTTCATTTTATTAAGTTTTAAAGTACACGACGATGCCAATATGTTTCCGTATGTCTGAAATGTTATGGAATATATACTCAGCAGTTGATTAAAAGCAGGTTTTATTACCTCTTTATATTAAATTTTCCTCAAGAAAAGATTACCTCTCTACTAGGAATTTCCAACACATCGTTTTTTATTACGTTTATATTTACGTCCCACCAATATTTGGAAATCCTTACCTCATTCCATAACTTTTCTTCTAAATCAAGTTATATGCATTGTGCTTTTTTAAGTTTCTTTCTTATCAATTTAAAAAGTAAAATATACTTTAGTATTCAGTTTGCTGTAAACATCCACCACCGATGGGGCAAGTATTTTTCACATGGAAAAGTCAGTCATACCCGCATCAACTCTTTACTGACCCCATGCCTAACTTAACATTTTCAAATAGCAAGGTACCCTTTATGATACATACAAATTTAAGAGCTTAAGACTAGAAAAATGTTAGTGAGTAAACAGTTAAATTCGCATCATGCGTTTTCAAAATATTACATTACTTCAAACATCAAAGAAAGCATTTTTTTAGCATTATAAACTTTTTTAGATCTCTGTTCATTGAAAAAAGGTTAATAAAAATCTGGCCTATAATTTGGGCATTTATTTTTTCATGGTAAAAATTTCCTCTTCAACACCCTTCTTGAAATAAATTCTAT